>JAEIFV010000438.1:0-260334 GCA_018904265.1 Lordiphosa collinella | reverse complement strand
AGCTAAGCTCGATCGATTATTATTATTGTAATTCAGTTAGGGGGTACGCCAACGCGCGACTGGAGCTGCAAACTGTGCTGATCAAGCTGAAAGGTGGAGTGGGGTGGGGGTGGGGTGGGTAGAAGGTACTGGGCAGCAGCAGCAGCTCGAGTCCAGAGGCCTGGTTTGGGTTTCCGTTGCGTGGAGCTGTTACTGATTGGCATTTGCTGATTAGACTAAACATGTGGGCACCTCTAGACAACGGCTCTAAACAAGTTTCCCGCTCACACACACACACACACACACTGAGCCACAGAGAAGTACAAAATTTAAATTCGAATTCCAAACACTTCCACAAAAAAAAAACCTCTTCGAATGTGGCATAGACCAACTTAATGTGACTGCCCCTCCACCTCGCCCCCTTCTACTGAAAGTACTGCTGCTCGCAGAGTACTTCTTGCTGTTTATGCTTGTGTGTATGTGTGTGTGTGTGTGTGTGTGTATCTCTATGAGTTAGGTTCATGGACCTGCCTCAGACACGCCTAGAATCCAAAACCAAGGAGCAACCAAGCAGCAGCGGCAGCCACAACAGCGGCTACACAGAAAGAAATGATCAATACAACATCAATACTTCTTTTAAATATCATTTCTTTCATAAGTACACTGGGAAAAAAAATGTCCACCTAAAGTTAAGGAAATGTGTGTCAAAAAAATCAAATTTCAAATTCACTTGAGTGAGAATTTCGAGTGCACTTCTTTAGAGCTTTTAAAGTAGCCAGTTTTAACTGCTTGTAAAGGCAAGAAGGCTCTGAACCGAATCAACATCTATTTGTAAATGCTGAACCGATAACCTCGTAAAAACGGCGGTTCGATTCATTTCTTCGACAAGTTTGAGACAAAAATTTGATTAGAAAACTTAATTGTATAGAAAGCAGAGCTCGCAAAAAACTCTCAACACTGTCAACGTGTCGTCAAAAAACAGTTTGATAACGGACACAACGAAAACAGGGAGCGAAAGACAGTTTCTGTTATGTTTTTGCTCAATTCTGTTGCTCTCAGAGCAAAGACTTTTTTTTCGTTCCTGTTTCTCTCCTGTCTTTCACTGACACTTTTGCCGAGAGTAAACTTCCAAACTGTTATTTGCGTATGTATGCGTGACTGTGTGTTGCGCTCGTGTGTGTCTTTGTATAACGAGCGTCACACATACAAACAGCCTACCAAACACACAAAACAAAAACAAAACAAAAAACACTTTTCGCACACACTTATTGTGCTCTGCTCATTTGCCAACAGTTGTTTAGTGAGCGCTCGCTCATAACAGTTGCTGTCGGAGGTTGTCGGATGACTGACTCGTGTGTTTTGCTCAACCGAAAACACGTAACAGAAAACACATGAGGTGCGAGAAAAAGTGTTCCGCTCAGTGAGAGACCGCTTGTGCTGCGTTTGTTTCTGTTTTTCACTGAGGCTGGTCGCATTGAAAAAAGTGTTAAAAGTTTTTTGCGAGCTATGATAAAAAGCCTAACTACCTTTTAAAGAACAGCAATTTGTGGGGCTACAGTCGGTTGGTTTAATTCAAAAACCATGCTATAAACCGAACCAGTCCTAATTCCCGATTGACTTATAATCGGTATTCATCTTTTTAAGTTCTTGAGTGCTTGTCAAATAAAGTCTCAAATAAAATATGTCAGTAAGTAGGAACAGTAGGTCAGATTTTATAACAAGTCTCAGCGTGTAAAATTCTAAAGTTTTCACATAATAAACCTGGGTTCATAACACTCTTGGGACGGTTAAAGAAAGGTCCCTCAATTTTCAAATTTTATAGAATTGATTCAAGAGGACGCTTTAATTTGCCAAGCTATATGTACTTTTTAGATAGACTATTGCTTTTGTTTCTCATCTCAACTAGTTTTGGAAGCGTTCTGGAGCCGAACTGTTATTCAAGACCGGTTTCTAGCCTTGTTTTACAATTTATTTGAAATAAGGGACAAGAGTATGAAGTATATTAAGATTGTGAAATTATATGTAACAGCCCGAAAGAAGCATCTCCGACTCTATATAGCAGAGGAAGGCACGTCGCTATGAAGTGGGCATAGGCAGACTGTCAGTCGCACCAGCACAGTAAAAGCTCGCTCCGCTGAGTGTTCGGCTCTTGTTTAACTATCTGCGTCGCAGCGCAGTCGTTACTACTGAAATTGTGGCAAATTAGAGATTAGTTTTGCGCTGCTCTCACACACACCAATGCAAAAATGTGAATGTATTTCTTGCCTGCCTCATGGCAAAAACTGTCCGAACCGATATAGCCATGTCCGTGTCGTCAGTCCGTATGATCAAACGGATCTCAGAGACTAGTATAGTTTGCAAGGCAGATCAAGTTTAGGTTGTAGGCATAGTTAGAAAAACATTTAATTATACTGGAGCTTGACCAGCCCCTAAGACGGCGATTTTGACTCGCCTTACAATTTCTTGTTGGCATCTAACTAACCGAATAAATCGCTGGGTACTGTTCAGTATCTTATGAAATTTATGTACCGTGTCCCTCACTTTTTGAGAGGGTAAATGAAATAAATGAATTTGGAACGAGGTGGGGTAAAAACTACTTGAATATTAAAATATCGACACAAAATTTGTTACTAGGTACAAAAACCTGGGTACTTCCTAAAAAAGCTCTTAAATAACATCAAAATACACAGTCTGATTCGATCAAATTAGTTTTTAACGGGTGACAACTAAAAATCTTCACAAACTTTAAAGTTTTTTATAAAAATTTTACAGTTTATTTAAAAGAATTGCATCAATGGATTTGATCGAAAGGACCGCTCGACGTAGCTTCGGAAAATGTCTACGCAGGCGGCTTGAACGACCTTGGGGTCGTATTTCTGAATACATAAGCGAATCCTGTTGGTCAGTTCTTTGATATTTTTGGCCTTCCAGTTGTTTTTGTAAGCTGCAGCAAAAAAATCTTCAATTGGACGACACTGCGGCAAGTTTGTTGGGTTTTATTCTTTTGGTACAAAAGGGACATCCACCGACATTGAGATTTGACAGTTTGTATTTGTTCAGGTGTGTAACTTGGTGCTCTTTGCTTACGTCTGGCAACAATATTATACTTTTTCAGCACTTTACTGATGGGTTGTTGGTTGCAATTAAATTTTCTGGCTGCATCTCGTTGACTTATGTTGTCTTTGTTGTTAAAAAGTTGGGTAAGCTTTCTGACAGCTTGGCGGGTCAGAATTGGGGGCTTCCTGGAAATCTCTAGAGATTTTGGCATCGGTTTGCAAATCGCTAGAGAAATCCGTAGGTGTCCAAGAACTACAAGAGATTTCGTTTTGCTGCAAAAAGTCTAGTTCGAATGTCTAGTTTGAAAGGTGTGTGTATAAGATTATGGTCCTACTACAAAAACAGTGATATATTGCGTGGGTTCGTGAAGTTGCTATTGGTTGGTTAGTGTATTGTCTGGTTTGTGTATTGGTTGGTTTCCCAAAATCTCCCAACAAAATACAAGAGGTTTGAAACCAACCGAAAGAATTTGGGTTGGAATTTGGTTGGAAGAGAATTCTGGGACACCGCCGAATGTTTGCTTTCCGACCACTTCCAACTTCTCGTTTTAATATTTTTCGTTGCAAAATACTATATATAGTGCGTTTGGACTTGCCCTCTTGGGTAAAATGGTTTACTGTAAACACTTTACCTTTGTCAGCGTGCATTTCGTAGAATTTTACAAAGCGATCACGAAGACGTTCTTGCTCGGACGGCATGATGGCGACTACTTGAAAACGTGTTGACAGGAGAACAAAGATAAAGAAAGCTTTTATGTAAAGCTCAGCTAAGGGCGCTTTCTCTCAAAGTTTGTGCAGATTTTTAGTTGTCACTTCGTTAGTTAGATAAAGCCTCAAAAAAACTAGAGCTTGAGTTGATTACACTGATAAGGTAGGTAGAGTTATCTGTTAATCTGCATACATTAAATTTTGTTTTAGGTATTTCTGTATTCTGTACAATCACATTGATATCCAAAAACATTCAAAATTTGCTAGTAAAACATATTTTTCTTAATTGGCTTTTTATTGACATACAAAATTGATGAATTTTAGTTTCTTTCTGTGTATTGATTAAACTGGGCTCAGAACAGGTCTTTGGGGCCAGCTGCCTATATATACTGGCAGTCAACTGGGAGAGTGCAGACCTCAGATTTATCCATGTGTGTGTGTGTGTGTGTGTGTGGTTAAGTGAGCTGTGTATGCCTTGTTAACCCTACCACAAACTTTTCTTAGAAGTTTTCTCAAAGTCAAGACTTGATTTGCTCTCCAACAACAAGATCGGCTACCGGTTTAGCTTAATTTCACTCCACTCACTCACCAAGCCACCCAGCCAACCACCCACTCGCTCACTCTCCCACTCTCACACCTGGTACATATGTGTGGACACTCACTTGGCAGTTGTTTTCTTTTAAATAATTAAATTAAAAACTAAATCACAGCGCGCCAAGATCAAAAATTAAAAGCTACACTAACAAAACAGCCACAACAACAACGCGCACAGCCAACACTCTAACGGTTCCCCAGCGATTACGACTCTTTTGTTGTTGTTGTTGTTGCTTGTTGTATGATTACGCGTATTCAAAACGTGAAACGCGTACTCGACGCGCGCGCAAAATGCAAAAAAATTGGTTTGAAACGAGTTGTCTCCTCGGCGCTCGCTCGGCGGCGACTGATCTTGGTGTTTGGCTTAGGATGCAGCCAGCCGCGGCTCCAACCAGCAGCAGCTCCAATAACTTTCGAATGAGCTTAACAGCAACAACAGCAACAACAGCACAACAAAACCCGACTCTGCGGTTCGGGCTTTGTCCAGTGGCGCTGCCATCGTCGCATTGTTGCTTTTCACGCCGAATTGATTTTCAGTTATTTATGGGGATTTATTTTTAGTTGGTAGTTGGCCAGCCAGAGCCAGCCCAACTCCTGTCTCGAATTACCAGCACACAGAGTTGGCCCCTTACCCGGCTGAACCGCTCCTGTGCTGCGGCTTAGTGTGTACATCTCTTGCAACCCATTAACCGGTCTGTGCTCACCTTCACACAAACTCTTCTTCAGTTGGAAGAGCAGCCTAAAACAAAGCACACACAACACACAAAAGCCACGGTTAGCCGGTTGGTTGGTTGCCCATGGTGGTGGCTGGCCAGGGTAGCAGGGGATAATGGTCCACCACCACCATGCTGGGTTTATCGAGAGCGCTTAGCCTAAATGGGCTAAGGGTCAAAACCGTTCAAGTCGAACCAGAAGCCGTAAAGATTGGATGATCGGGGGTTTCAAGCCGCGGCGGTTTGTGGTTCAGGTTCGTGAAGCGGGTTCGGAACTGCAGATTCTTGTTATTGGGGAGTTAATATTTGAACCTCCAGAGAAAAAAAATAGACAAACGAAATAAATCAAAAGACTGGAAACTGGTGTTCCTTTGGTACAGAGTATAAAAACATTCTTTTTCTACGAATGTTGACAATGTACTCTGTAGACGGACATGGCTAAATATGGGGTCAGAAATCAATACCTAGCAAGCAATATGTGCGTTTTCTGACATATTTCTAACACTTTTTTTGTGAGCATTCACCGTCATGAGCGTGGAATGAGCGTTATTTTATGGACATAGTATAATTCTGTATTATAGATAACAGATATTTTTAATTTGAGGACAAAATATACACCCAGTTAAAAGGAATGCGCAAGGGATCGCCTGCCTCACCCATCATAGCCGACATCATCACGAAAGAACTGCTAGAAAGCACCCTAAGAAAAATGACAAGCCAACCCAGAGTACTACCAAAATACGTAGATGACTTGTTTGCTATAGTTAAGGAAGATGAAGTACAAACTACTCAGGATGCGCTCAATCACTATCACAGGAACATTAAATTTACCTCGCAACTAGAAGCAGACGGAAAATTACCATATTTAGACACCACCCCAAATAGACACGGCAACACTCTAAAAACAAAATATACAGAAACAATCATCAGGACGGATTATTAATTTTAATTCAAAACACGAACGGCCCTTGGTTGTATTCAACGAATGTTAAACATCCGACGCGACATATCACACTGCCATAGAAATGGAACAAAACTAATTTTAGGAAACAAAGATTTCCCTAAGGATTAATACCGGTAATCAAACCGAACCGGAACCGTTAACCGTTTCTATGACCGATCGTGAAAGCGAAACGTTGTACGGTACTGTTTCGGTTTTTTTTAACTGGAGATAAATGTTTGTAACGCAAAGAAAGAATCTTAAGACGTGCCTTACACGATGTTAGATATTCTAGCCACTTTTCTGAGATGGCGTTAAATTCAAGCACCCCTCTGTTAAATGACTTGCACGAAAATCTCGCAACTTCTATAAGGTGCATAACGAATGTTCATACATTGATTGATTTGTTTTACATACATATGTACATACAAATGTATTTACATTGACAATAAAATAAAATATGTATGTGCTGTATTGAACGGTTTTACATGTGCCGAGAATTTCAACACGGGCCAACGCCACGTATGTACATAAATACATACATATGTTCACATATGTTACGCTGCAAGTTTTAATACGTCCTCTCTAGCGAAATCATTCGCTTAGGAAATAGAAAAGCGAGAGAATCCTTTTTTGAAAGCAATGCTTTTCTAGGTGGCATATTTGTGGACGTAATGCCAAATCCTCAGCAACGTAATGCCAAATCCTGAGCAAAAAAAATCTTGTGTTACTCATTCAACAAATATTTATGCTCAAATTTCGTCGCTTGCTGATCAATCACCTCTTAATGATTATCTGAAAGCGGCGACGAAGTTGATGCATATGTGATGTTGCAAGAAAATAAATTTGGTGATAAAATCACATTAGTTTTGCTGGATTCCATTAACATTTTTTTTTGCAAATAAACGTATTCGATAGCTTGAAAACATTCTAAAATGGTGGTCAGAGTCCTCCACAGAGTTCCCAGAATTGTATGAGATTTCAAAAGTTGCAATTTCTGTAAAATAATACGAAATGTGAAAATCGATTTTAATTTTACTTTAAATGTCAAACGACTGAAGCTTTTGTGTTGAATATTGTTTCTTTATATTACAAAGGAATAAAATGAATTTGGAATTATATCAGCATTTACTTTTTACAATACTTAAAATTTTTACTTATACCGGTATGTACCGGTAAGTACCGGTATACCGAAATAAAAAAGTGGGTACCGTATCGAAACCGAAAACCGAAATAGAACCTTTTACCGAAACATTCATTTGTTTTTGCGCGGGTTCCAGTACTGGAACCGAAAACAGTTTCGGTATGAATCCCTGGAAAAGACACAAGATTGCAAATAAAAGTACAATACAGGAACCTAACAAATGCAAATCACTCACATACGTACCTGAACTATCAGAACGATTGGCCCGATCAGATTGCCATGACATAAGAAACATAAAAAAATGCACACAAGTATTTGTAATACAATTAAAATATTTTACAACAGGACCAAATTAAACATTTTCTTTACTGATTCATTACAAATGACCAGCCTTCTTTACTGTTTTTAGAAACGAAAACATATTAGAGTCTGCTACCAACCCATTGCATACTTTGGGGCATCAGCAATAAAAAGGATATTTTTGGATTCTTACTCAAGTGCTAAAAAGAGGTATATCTCCATTGAAAAAAATCGCAAAATTGTTTGGGATAGTTAATTTCAAAGCTAAAGAGTGGAACTTTCCGATGGTATCAAAGAGAGTCCAAACAATAGAATTGATTCCCCGGAAAACGCTCCTAAAAAGGGTCAAAAGAGGCACTTTTAGCAACTTTAAGCTCAAATTACTAAAAATCTCGACGTGATGGACAATTTCTGAAAACGCAATCTTGCTTAGCACACGAAAATCATCGAGAATCACTACCAACCCTTCAACTATTTTACAAAAAAAAAAATTGAGTTAATCTACAGTTTGAGGGTCAAATAGCCCACTGTGCGGTGTGTTGATTTCATTGTTCACTGTCATTTCGCTATAACCTTAACAAATAAAGACGATCCACACCAAACAATAAGCTATATATTCCTATAATTAACTGCCTCTCCAATAGGAATAACATGGTGAGGCAAACTGATAGCCCTTACTCACCTCATCGGTAAAGTCGCCCAAATGTTTAACATCCTCGGTTTCATGATAGTCCTTGATCTCCTCATGTGATATAACTCGTTTATCATCCACCTGACGCACCAGGCCATCAGTGGGTCGTGGCACCATGCGCTTAACCAGTTTACCCTGCCCAGGACCACTGCCCGGCCCAAAGGTCTCCTGCAGCTGGGCCAACTGGGTTTCATTGACGGCACCGGCCTGTAGGGCAGCCACATCTATAAGCTGTGCATTACCATCCAGTTCGTCGGGCAGTCCCAGATCGCGTTTCTAAGAAAGGATAAAAATAATGACAAAATATGGTAAAAATGAGTCAGTTGATCACAGATATTTTTTCGAAATTTTAGTTTAAAAATTTGTTAAGTAATCAGTGACCAAGTATATCTGCGTTTAGTAATTACCTCCGTAGTCTCTGTTTCCTGTTTGTCCGTATCCTCGGTGGTATTCGTGGACACAATGGGGCCCGAATCCTCAATAACCTTACCATCTTGTAACTTAACCTGTCGTTTAACTCTCGTCTCAATTTGTCTGGTGGTTGTAAGCTCAGTTTTGCGCTTGGTGATCCATTCCTCTGCAATCCAAAAATAAACAAAAACAAAAAAGTAAGCTTAAAAGCTTTTAAGTCAAAGCCTAAAAGTAGACTATAAAAAGTGTAAGCAAGCCAGTAAGCAACTTCAATCGACGCGGTGGGCAAAGTCAAGGCTGGGAGACAAATTAGAGCCAAACTCTGGCGATTCTTAAAGTCTCTCTCTCTCTCTCTCTCTCTCTCTCTCGGGTAGTGCAACTCATTTGCATGCAGTTTAATGTATATTTTGCTCTTCTTTTTTTCTTCTATTTTTTGTTGCATTTTCAATTCCAAAACAGAAACGAAGCGCTTCAGCGATCGCCCCCAATTACGTAACCAAGTCCAAGTTGGTCTCCTAACTGTACTCGGTGTGTCTGTGTGTGTGTGTGTGTTGGGCAACCTGTGTGAGCACACGGACATCCGACAGAGATTTGGATTCGCTGCATCTAAAGCAGAGTCTGGGTGAGTTAACTCCGACTGCATTGAAATCGCTGGACCATTAAAGGTCGCTTATATAATCTATCTGCATTCGCAGTTTGAGTTCGCGAAACGAGACGTCGACGTCTGCGTCTGGCACGGCGACTGAGCGAGTCTCGCTTCAAAGTTGAGGGGCTGCTGCACCACAATTGCAAACGTCCAAACGTCCAGTTGGACAGTCGGCAAATCGAACTACAGTAAAACTTGGCTAAGTAATTGATGAGCCAATGAGGCATATTTCCAGATGTCAGAGAAGTAGTAAGATAATTTTGAATTCTGGGCTTCAGTCAGAAAAAATTAAGTATTCTCTTTTGTTAAAAAAAGAAAAAGTATAAAATACAATATTTTAAGAACAGTCAAGTTCAAAATGCTTTCCTGAGATATTCCCCAAAACATTTTGAAAGCTTTTAAGTCGACACAAAGCTTTTTAGTCTACGCGAAGCTTTTTATCTCGCCCATGTTGCTCGCAGAGCTTTAAAAATTGTATTCCCCAACACATAAGCAAGTTAAGGCACATGGTACGGCGCTCCCAGTGTGCGCCCTCAGCAAAGTACTTAAAAAAGTACGCAAAAAGTTTGTGCTTTGCTTAGTCTTGGTGCAAAAGCAAAAGCTCAGTACTCAAAAAAAGCTCTCCGACGTACCTGGTATGATTATTAGCCTTGCTCCCATTTTTGCATTCGCAAAAGTTTTCCGATTTTTGTACAAATTTGCTCTCCAAGTCGCAAAACTATTGCGGGAGCATGGCTGTATACCAGGGGCAGGCCTATTGCTATCTCGTGTGCATAGGAAAAATCTAAAAGTAGCGCTGCTACGACACACACAGTATAAGCTGTTCAAGCACCGCTGCGTTGCGTGCTCTCCTACGCCGCGACGCAGTCGTTGCTTTTGAAATTGAGAGCAATTTTTGCGCTGCTCTCACACACACCAATGCAAAAATGTAAATGTATTGTTTGCCTGCCTCTGCTCTAGTGTAAGCAGAGGGTGCCAGTGCGAGAGTGAATGAGAATGCGTTAAGATCGGTACCCTGAGAATCACACGCGGGTGCATACATACAAAATAAATGTGTATCTCTTCTCTCTCAACCAAAGGGAAGCAGTGAGCGAAGTTAAAAGATGGCAAAGATGGGACCGATTGTTACGACCTCTGGTTTAAACTTCTCTGTTCTGGTTCTTAAAAAATGTGCAGTAATGGTAAGGGTCTCAATTCTGACTCTGAGTCAGATGCCGGTTCGAATTTCAATTTCATTCCCTGTTTAAGGTATAGGATCGATGCTTCATTTAGTAGTTTCTCTAATGAAGTTTGATTTGAAGTTTTCTTTTGTTTCAAGATTAACTAACAGAACACCTTCTAGTTAATCTGCTCTAATAATTTCGATAAGATACTAAGATATAAATTCATTCAAAATAGAAATCAAATTCATAATGAACCAATTTCCATTTATAGCAAAGCGGCATGTTCTCGTTTCCAAATTCGAATGATCGGAATTGGTTGAGGATATGATATCCAGAAAAGAATTAGAGAGTTCGGTTAAAGCTTTCAGCCATCAAGACAGTTGAATGCATGAATAAATGGAAATTAGAAGATAAAAACCGAATCTCATCATGGGAAGAGTTTCCCATACCGATTCCGCATAATTTGATCCAAATGGAAAACGGACACAGGCCTGAAAGTTTGTTAACCCCTCGGTTTGAACCTTCTTTAGAAATTCCAGTACTGGTTCTATCTATAATTTTGTTTCATTTACTTACCGGCCGCTTCTGCTTCTAGGATACTGATCGATAACACTCATATTGGCATATCTATACTCATTCCACCAACCACTAATGGTCGAGGTCAACAGTTGCTGGGTGGTTTATCGTGCTGCTGCACCCGTATAGCTATACATGGCCAGATTCTGTCCACTAGCCCTAAAACTTGGTGTATTATGACACGCATCGTGCTCCAACTGACACTGTTTGACATTTGAGAGCCGCCAGTCGGGCCAGTTCGGGTCAATGCAAAAATGTAAATGAATTTTTTGCCTGCTGTATACAGGAGATACCATGATTAAGGGGGTCTTCTCATTGAGCAACTTTTTTTTTCGACTTTTTTTTTGCATTTATTTATAGCTTGGATATTCAAAAATATCCCCCCAAAAGGATTTTCGAAAACTCGAATTAGTTTAGGAGATATAGTCCTTTTAGTGACCCAATGTGACCTAAATTCCCAAGCAACTGCAAACTTAAAGCGCGTTTATCTCGAAACCACGTTTTTCGAACTGGCGGCCATGATATCTCCAGTTCAACTGAACCGATTTTCATGAAACAAAGTGGAATCGACGCAGAATTGTCACCATTCTCGGGTGAACCTCGACCATAATTTTAAAAAAATTTTTACTATTTTTTTTTTACACTAAACTACAAAAAAAAAGCCCGAAATTGAAATTTTTTTTTGAATGGCCGCCATTTTGTCAAAAAAAAATCACAAAATTAAGTTTGAGGTTCACCCGAGAATTACATCTATACTGATTATAACCCCGTTTTTTTTTCATTTCGGACGCTCCGGAGACCCGGAATCGTGGCCGCCGTGACGACACCTTTTTTTTCACCACCAACTTTGAAGTCTCATTACTTTTTGAACAGCCCTCGTATCGAGGCAAACAAAATTTTTTATTCACTTTTAACCTTTTGTAATACAATAAATAAAAAAAGTTTTCAATTATTCTTTGCGTTTTCAAATAAGAATTTTTTTAAAAAGGGTCCAAAAAACGGGTTTTGAATGAGAAGACCCCCTTAAGGCATGTCATAAAGTAATTTGGAAGCTTTTTAGTCTACGCGAAGCTTTTCAGTCCACGCGAAGCTTTTGCTCCGGCCCGCGCATAAGCTACTTAGATATTCGAGCTTAAGACCCGATCAGGCCAGCCCATAACCTTCCGTCACCGATGTTACTCTTGCTTTCGCACATACGCGAGCCGAATGAACTCTAACTTTTGATTGTGTGAATCGGTAATCATTGAAAAGCAAATATATATCTTTCGATTGCCAATAAAAGCAAATTTTTCTGTCCTCTACATTTGGCCGGGTATGTCTTAAATGTCTGCCATTCGCAAAAGGTCCACACAATCCGAAATCGATCAATGTATTAGGATGGTTTAAGTGATCAGAGAAATCTGAGAAGATAATAGAGGTTACATAACAACGGGCCTACATTTAACGAGGGCGAGCCTAGGCTATGATTGAAAAACTGGGTATGAGGTGATGCTTACAGTTGTCCCCCTTATCAGATTTTAGGGGTCTCATCACGGGTTTTTTTTTCCAAAAGTTTGATTTTGCCGAACTATGTTATTAATCCTCGACCTTGAGAAGGCTAACAAACAGTTTGACAATATAAATTTTTATTAACAGCCCAAAAAGTTCTTTTGTACATTTCTAGCAGTTCGCTATAAGTTTTTTAATACTATACTATATAATAATATTTCGGCAAAATCTCAAAACAACACTGAGGAAAAAAAAAACGAGAACAATGGATTAAAACTGAGTTGACATTGTGGCGTTTTCCAGAGTGAGAGAGACAGACGGGACCAGGCTGACTGCCTGACTGCTGACTTCTGACTGAAGCGGAGCCTACTGATGAGGAAACCGGAAGGTTTCTGAAACAGTACTGTATAGCAGTGTTTCCCAGCCATTGGGGGCCGAACACACTCGAAAATTTACAACGAATGCTTGCCGAAGAAATGCATCAGTAAGTGTTAGAGAGAAACAGAAAGCCTCTCTTCTTGGGGAACCCTGCTGTATAGGCAACCAGCTCTTTTTGGTAAATCAATGTAAATATTATCTGATTTTTAACCGAAATATATCCCATCGGAAAGAATGTTGGAACAAGCCTTGAATTCTTGTTTCAAGAGTTAATCGGGAATGATGCAAAAACAGTTTTTTGTATACTCTCACTCTCTTCTTCTCTGATTTTAGCAAAGTCGAAGCAACAACAAGTTTGCCTGAGTGATTGAAGAGTGAAACGAACGCAAAACTCAAGAGAATGCGACCAAAATTAGTGCCAATTTGTAATTTTTTCTCTCTCTGGAACTTCATGTCCAAGTCCAGCCTGTACTTAAAGAGGTGAAACCCTCCAAACCGATCTCATCTACTATTGTTGTCTATCTATGCATTTGCTTGGGCCAGACTGTTTATCTTTATCATTTGTGCATATATATCCGCATTGTTGCAACTGCCTAGACCAGCCAAGCACTTCATAAATAGCAGCAACAACAACAACCACAATTAAGTAAACAAACGGCACAAGACGACGGAGAATGAGGAGGAGGAGGAGGAGGAGAAGGAGGAGGCGGATCGGATCGGGTGCAATTGCATTCTCGGTTTCGTTTTCATTGTTCGATCCGTTGAAACGAGGCGACGTTGCTTCGATCGATTGCACATTGGCCTGGCCGTTGAAGTTAATGCTAATTTATGTTGGTGCCACGCCCAGTTTTGGGCGATTTACCCAATCGATATGCAAAGAAGATTGCATTATGGTTTAATTGTGGTAACGGCTGCTGCTGCTGTTGTTGTCAGTGCGCTGCACTTGTCACTTCCTCTCCAACTGCAACTCCGTGTCCGACTTCCCCCTCCCCCCCCCCCCACCAATTAAATCATATGCAACAATTTGCAAGTCTCTCGTCGTCTTGTAGTTGATTTTTAATGATTTGCTAACGTGGGAAATTTGTGAGCTTGAAACATTTTCATTTTTTTTTCATTTTTTTCCATTTTCATTTGCATTTTACTTGGCGGCTGCCTTGTAGCTGCTTGTTATTTCTAATTTTTTACACTTTTTACATGGCTCCAAGTTATCCCCCAGCTCCAGTTTCAGCCGCGGGCACCTTTGTGCCATGTTAATCACATAATTAAATCAAACTTTCTATGATTTCCTTCGGCCTCACGCTGGGAAAGTCGAGGAGCGAAAGGAATTTGGGCTTATGAATACCTTTAGCTGGTTGGTAATTGCGCTAATTCCATATGCGGGTGCACTTTCATTTCTTTCGGAGTGTCTCTATGGCTTCAGGAAGAATCCTTCAAATCTCTAATTCAGCATATGGTGGATTCGTCACACCAGTGAGTAACAATTGACTGACGCGAATTGACGCTGATTGCATACAAAATGCAAAATTGAGTAATTCACATTATGCAACAGTTTGTGGGGTGAGCCATCGCCTGACATATCGAGAGATGCATGGCGTCCATGGCTTGATCTTTATACTGACTGATCTCTGGAAAAAACCTGTTTGATAACCATGAGTATGATTTCATTATACTAGATGTATGTGGATTCTAATCGAGTTTGTGAGATCATTTAATGGGCAAACAGAATTTATTCAGCTGGCAGATAGGGGGAAGAAGAATTGTAGGAAAGCAGTGAGATTTTTATCCTGTAATTAACTCTAAGAGAACTTTTTATTATCTTGATTAAGAAATAAAGTAGGAAATTTCGTACATATTCTTTTAAACCATTGAACTTTCAAAAACTCATGGCCTCATGTATAGTGCAAGACAACAGGTTAAAGTGTGATGTCAAGTGCATTCTCCGCCTGAGAAACAAGACCCATCTAGAGGCCCATCTTTACCCTATATCATTGTGCCCTACAAGCACAGTACTAGCAAAGATAGCTTTGGATTCTTAGGTTTCTACGGTACAAATCAGAGATCTGCACCGCAACTGCAAGTGCACTGCATAAGTACTTGATATTTTCGCACTCGGATATCCCGACTATTTTATATTAATAAGTAATTATAGATTGACTCGTTGGAAGTGTAAGCGGAGATTAGGTCTTACTAATTTTATACCATCTCTAAATGTATGTACACTGCGCGTCATCAGGTTAGCGCCCCCCCCCCTTACACTCACCGCCAATGTTCAATAATTTCTAATCCATTTGAGCTGCAGCTTTGAAATTTTTATCTATTATACTACAATCAATTCTCTTTAAAACAATAGCTGCTGTAACAATAAAGAAAATTTTTTAATTTATGTTTTAGAAATAGTTACAAAAAAGTGTATCAAAAAATTGGTCATCAGGTTAGCGCCCCCTGCGATAAATTCAATTTAATTAAGTTGATGACCAATAATGTTACTTTATAACACCTTTATATTATATTTTAATCATTTTTAAGTAATATTAGTAATGTGTAGTCCCGCCTTTATTTAAAATTACTTCAAAAATTCGATTGGGAATTGAATTGTACAGTTGTTCAATATAGTTCAATGATATGGTTGACCAAGCGTGTTTGATACCTTCGACTAACTCTGTTTTCGTACTATATTGCTTTCCGGACTCATACACTTTCCTGGCCAACCATCCCCAGACGTTCTCAATGATGTTTATGTCAGGCGAGTATGGTGGCCACTCGAGGAGATCAACTTTTTGGCACTGAATCCATGACTTCACGGATCGAGCAGTGTGGATTGAAGCATTGTCGTGCTGAAAAGTCCACTGCAGGTTTTGAAAAAGGTTTTGGAAATGCGGAAAAGCTGTTTCTAGCACGCTGTTATAGTTATGTGCGTTCATCCGCGATGTCAAAAACTGAAGCTCACAGGTGCCATAGTATGATATTGCTCCCCACACCATTACGCCGCCCACCCGACTGTGCAAGCGGTCCAAGTGATGCTCCTCTTTGCGTAGGTCATGAAAATAATAATTATAACCATCAGGTCCTTCCAAATTAAATTTCTTTTCATCTGAAAAGACAACACGTTGCCACTGGGTAGACCACGTCATGTGCGCTCGGGCAAAATGAAGGCGCATTTCTTTTTCTGAGCATATTGAGTGGTGGTTTTTTTTTTAATTTTTGTCTCTTCAGGTGCTTAGCTTTCTTAATTACTCTTTGTACAGTTGATAAGCTCGCCTTAACACCGGTTTTTTCCCTGATCTTGGTGGACGAGTCGTGCGAATTCGAACGGTTCCCTCAGTATAGCTCTTCTATCTGCTTGAGAAATCACTTGATTGTTGCCGCCTTTATAGTTTTTTCCATAGGTTTCCTTATTTTTAAGAAAATTGGCAATCGTTTTTCTGTGTCTTCCTGTTTTTTCGGCAATATTATGGTAGGATAGTTCAGATTCAAAGTACGCTTCAATCTTTGATTTTTCTACCAAAGATAAAACTGTTCCTTTACCCATATTGTACATTTATTTCAAGATAATAAATACTTTGAACTTCACAAAAAATTTGGTGACTGTGATTGCCAAAACAAGCGAGATAACTAAAATTGCATTTGGGGGCGCTAATCTGATGACGCAAAATAACTGCATGCATTCTTGGCGAAAATAAAACAAAATAGCAAATAAAATATAACGGTTCTTCTCTCGCGCCTCATCTTAATATGAGAGAGATCACATATGATGATATCAAAATCAAAACAAAAACTTCGAAGTGCGTGCAATAGGCAAATAGAAAAAAACAAAAGAAGATGAGTGAAGGGGGGGCGCTAACCTGATGACGCGCAGTGTATGTATTAAACAATGAAATGATCTTTTGGAATTATAAATTTGAAGCAAACAGAAGTGCCACTCTGACTACTTTCTCCTTTTTTGGTCGTGGAAACTACCACGAATATTCATGGCGCCCGAGCAGTCGCGTTTCGTCGAAGCGTAGTAGGCTTAAGCGCTTTATTAGGACTCCTTAATGAGCGGATATGGATTATCAACGCTCGGGAGATTTGTCGAAAAACAGTAAGGAACTGCTTGCACTGCTTCCGGTTGCTGAACCCGATCATGGGTCAATTGCCTGCCGACAGGTTACGAGAGTGTCGTCCCTTTGCAGTGTGTGGAGTCGACTTTCAGGTCACAATGAAAATTCGTGGAAAACCGCAAAGCAGCTCACTTTAAACTAGTAAGTGATCTGTCGACTGATACTTTTCTTGCATGTTTCCAAAGGTTCGCCGGACGACGAGGACTTTCACATACCGTGCACTGCGACAACGGGACCAACTTCGTAGGAGCAAGCAACAAGATAAAGGAATTCGCAGAGAAGCTAACCAAAGAAGAGGACATAGGAAGAAGGGTGCAACTTCGTTTTCATTCCCCCAGGGCTCCTTCGGCGGCCTATGGGAAGCTGCGGTGAAATCAGCGAAAGGACTGCTCCTTTGAACAGTCGGCAACGCGTTGTTAACAGCGGACAAGTTGATTACGTTCCTTATAGGCGTGGAAGCAGTCCTCAACTCCAGACCCATGAGTCCTCTCAGCCCAGACCCCAACGATGGACAAGCCCTGACTCCGGCACATCTTCTCATCGGAGACCCACTGAGAGCACCGCCTGCACAGAAGCCACCCGAAAAAGTGAATTACTTGCGTCAATGGCAACTTGTCTCATTTCTCAAGCACGAGTTTTGGCAGAAGTGGTCCAAGGAGTATGTGCGCAGCCTACTGGTGCGGTCCAAGTGGAACAAGGAACACAACAACGGCATCGTGGGACAGTTGGTGCTAATCGCGGAAGACCACAGTCCGCCCCAAAACTGGACAACGGGGCGCATTATCGCCTGGACGGAAACGTCAGGGTCGTCGACGTTCAGACGGCCAACGGGACTAAGACCCGCGCCATTCACAAGCTCGCTCCCTTACCAGTGGATTGAAGCCTTGGAGGTTTCAATGCGGCCGGCGTTTGGTAGAATCAATTACTCACTTCAATTGTATTCTAAGTTAGTCTGAAAAAGACTGAACCCCAAAAGAACCTGTTCAATTTGAATCTGAAACTTAAGCCCGAACCGTACCTCCTGTATTCAATAGAAAGTGAACGGTGTGCGGCTACTTAAATGATCAAATCAAGCAAGTCTTTGCATTAATTAGACATCCTTAGCAAGCTGTAGCGAGTAATACCGCCTCCAGGGGCTGCAATCTTCCACCATGCGACACGGAGGTGTCTAAAAATGGCAAACTTTCCACGAGTTGTTTACGGCAATCTACGTCGATAATCCTAGACTAACTTCAGTCGAAAACGAGTGGCGAGGTAATGGCTAGAGTAGCCAAGTCCCCTCTCACGCATGAATAAAACTTTACATCCGGTCACCCCTCTCTGCTGTTGGCGCCAGCTTTGTAGTAATTAGCCAAGAAAAGCTAGGTCCCTTTCTCTTGTAGGAAAATTAGAAGCACACAAGCCTAAACATTGAGAGAAGCTCGGCTTTGGCCCTTTGTTTACATGTTATGAATGATATGAACTCTGAGAGGCGAATTTGAGGTCTTATTCTAGCAACTTTGAAGTCTGCTCAAAGGAATAGATCAGATCAGCTTATTATTAACACAAGATCACTTACCTTCTTTGGTAATAGCTTCTGTATCGCAATTTTTGGCCGTTGCCTCGCCACTCTCCTCATCATCTTTGGGCTCGAATTCGACCTGCGAAGTATCAATGTCGTAGAAATTAACGCGGGTCACGTGACGCACATAGTCAGTGGTGGTGGTGGTATTAGTATAGCTGGCGGGTGACAGTGGCAGTGGCGCTGGTGGGGCCTGTGTGTAGATGCGGAAGATGTGCGGAGACGGAGCAGCAAAGCTGCGCGGTGGCTTGGGCACCGCATTGGCCGGGATATAAACCGGGCGCCATTTGGCAGTTGGCAGTGTGGGCGGATTTTGGCTATGACTATGACTAGGTGGCTGGAGTTGGTGGCGATAATGATGGTGATAGCTGGCTGGGATGGCCGTGTCACCCGTGGAGGCCGAGGAGGAGACATAGCTGCTGCAGGAAGAGTTGGAGGCATCGGCAGTGGTGGTGGTGGTGGTGCTGGCGGTGGTGTTGGTGGTGGTGGTGGTGCTGCTGGCGGTGGTGCTGTTGGGCGGCGGCGGTGCTTTGCTGCTGCGGCTGCAAGTGCATGGCGACAGTAGGAGGATCACCACCATTCGATCATCTGGCGGTCGGCGGTTGCGACTACATCTGCCACTGCCCCAGCTCCAGCTCCAGCTCCAGCTGCAACTGCTGCCTCAGCTGTCTAATTAGTATGGGTTTGGCACTTTCGCTGCAGCGGATTTGGTTTTCAGACACCGCACAAAACATTTCCGAGCGACACGCGACCCAAGCACCCGAGGTGGAGGCGGGTTTTGTTTGTGTTTTATTTTGTTTTACTTTTTTTTTCTTGTTGTTGCTGATAATCCGCTGCGAAAACAAAACGCGATTTGCAGGTGGTGGGCGTTAAAACTTGCCAAGCGTTAAGCCCGCCCGAAGAACGGTTCCCAGCTCATAAAAAAACAAAAAATTGGGTCTTCCCTGGAATCGTTGCCCCTTGGGTTTATTTATTACACAATCTCAACGGAGCCGCAAATGCACAACAAAACGCCAAAAGGGCAACGTGCACAGTTCAAGGCATCGCGCAGTGAAATGGAAAACTAACTCTGGTCCAACAAAAAAAGGCGGCCAAAGTTCAGCTTAAGCCAAGCAAAAGGTCTGTGTTTGCTTTGGACCAGTGAAAATGTGGTTCAATGGAGTGATAGAGAGAGAGAAAAAGAGAGAGGCTTGGAAAGTGAAAAATCCCTCATTACTGAACTGGATCATTCATATTTACTGCTTGAAATTAATAAAAGAAGAGCCCTGTTGTGGTCTGTATAGCTGTTTTTAGACAGTAACAAAACCCTTTTCCTATCTCTAATCATCCTAATTGTATAAGACTTAGGGTATTCAGCAGTTCCCAACTTCCAAATTAAACACAGCACTGCAAAATTATCAACTTGTGAGTGCAAAAGAGATAGCATGATTGCTCTCTTTTTGTTTGTTTTTGTAGGCAAAAGGAAACATAGGTTTTCCTTGGGCTTAGAGTAGCTTCTAGAGAGAACACTGTTTTGCTTGCTCAAATTAATCGGTTGTGCCCTAAAGTTAGGTACTTTTTGTTAAGATGCTCGTTTGGTTTGGTCTTTTTAGGTTCTTCAAACCGGATCATGAAACGTAACATCGAAGACAATTTACTTTCGAAGCCGTAAAAGAGGTCGCTATGAAGTATAACAACAATGAGTATAACCACAGTTAATAACACTCTCAAGAAGAGGAATGTTTACTTAATTGTTGTTTTTTTCCAATTTTGAATTTTTTTAAGATTTTATCCTTTCATTTAATTGTCTGAAATCGGAGCAATTTTTTTGGAAAGACTGAAAAAAACTTAATGAAAGGTTGATTATTGAACTATAATCAAACCTCGACCTTGAGCCTGCTAACATTCACTTTGACTAAAATCAAAACTGGGCGTTAAACCCATATTCAGGCAGAAAAAAATTAAAAAATTATAAAATGTTTACAAAAGTCCAACTTTTGAAGTGCCATAACTTTGTCATTTATGATTGCATTTTAAGCAACTGGGATTTTTTTTAAAGATAATTTTATTATCACAACATTGGTGAACTAAAACCAGAGAAAATTTGACGATATCTCAAAAACAGTTCTAGTTTCCACATATTTGAATTCAGCGTAAAATTATACATTTGTATCAATTGTTAAATGTCCGGGACTTAAAAATCATTGAAATTTTGTTGCATATTGCTATTAATTTCCTATTTTCGGTGCAATTACAAAAACAAAACGCACCCAAAGAACATACGGCTGGGCATCGCTGGCGAAGAGTAAAGCAAAACTTGCTACGCGATAAAAAATGTCTGCTGGGTTAATGCTTTATTAATTTACCTAAGGGAAAGGTATTAAACACTTCTTTCTCTGAGTAACGGATATATCGAAGTCGGGCTTGGCCGACTTTAACTTACACTCTCGTTAAGGACTAAAATAGTCCATCAGCAGTTGTTCCATTTTCATCGTTATCAACATTTTGGTCCAAATTTAGGGTGACATGACAAAACGCCCACGGACAAAAGGCCCATATGAAAAATTTCAATCATTACTTTGAAATATAACTCAGAAATTTTCTGGGCCTTATGTCCGGACATTAAGCCCATGGGCGTAAGGTCCGTGTTCAAATTTAAATGACATTAAACGCACAGTGAAGAATATAAAACTTGATCAATTTGTGCTTTCCATACTGATGGACTAGTTCTATGTTTTTATACCCTTGCAGAGGGTATTATAAAATTGTGCGGATGTTTGTAACGCATTGAAAGAAGCATCTCCGACCACATAAAGTATATATATTCTTGATCAGCATGACGAGCTGAGTTGATTTAGCCCTGTCCGTCTGTCTGTTTCTATGCTATCTCCTCCGTCAGTTTTAAAGCTATCCTCACCAAACTTTGCACGAAATCTTCTGGTACATATACGCTGCACATTTGTCGGAACCAGCCGGATCGGATGACTATTGCATATAGCTGCCATAGGAACGATCGGTCGAAAAACTAGTTTTAGTGAGAAAAACTTTTTTGTTTTTTATGGAAACGCCTCCAAAGTCCGTATTTCTTAGTTTACTATCCCTTTCCCATGATTTCACTAAGTTTGGTCGAAATCGGATGACTATAGCATATAGCTGCCATAGGAACGATCGGTCGAAAAACTAGTTCTAGTGAGAAAAACTTTTTTGTTTTTAATGAAAACGTCCTTATCATTGGCATACACTTATTTTATATACTTTTACATAATTCTACAAAGTTTTGTCGAAATCGGATGACTATAACATATAGCTCCCATAGGAACGATCGGTCGAAAAACTAGTTCTAGTGAGAAAAACTTTTTTGTTTTAAATGGGATCGCCTCCAAATTTCGTAATTACCAGTGTATTATGCTTTTCCATGATTTCACCAAGTTTGGTCGAAATCAGACATCTATATAGTATAGATCCCATAGAAAAGTAAGGTCCAAAAAGTAGTCTTAGTTAGAAAAACTTTTTTGTTTTCAATGGAAGCTGCAAGGGTATACAAAACTTCGGCCGAGTCGAAGTTAACTTTCCCCTATTTTTATAAAAGAATATTAATTGTGATTACAATTTGTTGGAAGATTTGGTATGCAAGCAGGGTTGATAAACCACAGACTCGGTACTCGATAGGTTTTTTTCTGTGCTAGGTGCTGCTGAAAGCAAGACGTCAGGAGACCGATTCGGCACAGTACTCCTTGACGCTCATACAAATATAGGTAAACATCCGGCAGCCAGTTTAGGGTATTCAGAGACTATAAATGAAATGTCAGCCGCAGGGCAGGCGATTTTGGGCCTGCATATTCTCTGTTTACCATTTGGCCGTTAGTTTAGGGCAGGTGCATTGGTGTGTAAGCCGCTGCTTTTGAGAGCTTTCCTGTGACCATTAGATATCGACGTGCCGGTCTCTGGTTTAGGGTAACCATCGGCCTGGCCGATCAGCACTGCTTCATCAGAGTTTGTGCACTAAGTGTCAGCTATCCGCCAGGCAATTTCAAACAGCTATCGGCTTTGGTATATTCGTTAACCGACAGTCTGCTTCCACCACGAATTTGCCGAGCGCTCCTTTTCAAAATGACTTGGTTTAGTGTGCCCGAGACGGTTTTCCAAAAAAGACAGTTTAGATGGCCCGAGACGCTATTCAACATACACAAAAACATCACAATCGGCCAGATTACCAGAGACGGCCCATGAAATGTAGTGCGCCCGCCAGGCGATTTTGGGATATCGTTCGGCTAGCACATTCTCCTAAAAGTCGCCCCATTCCTCATGAAGAAGCTTTAAACTTATAAAGTTGCTCCTCTTCTTTGATATGCAAGAGGCATATATTTTGTTATGCACCCTGCAGGACCTCAAATTAACCTGGGCGAAAAGTCCGATGAAGTGTGGGCAATATGTCCGAATTTAATGTAGACATAAGGCCCATAACATTTTTGAGGTTAATTTCGATGCTTACTAGGATTAATTTTGATATGGGCCTTTTGTCCGTGGGCGTTTTGTCATGTCACCCAAATTTAGTCTCAAAATGGAAAAAATTATGGGGAAATTGAGAATGGGAGAATGTAAATTCCTCAATTTTTTTGCTCTGTTTAAAAGGAATAACTAAGAGCTCCCAATATTTAACTCGAATTCTAGTTTAGGCCATATATCTGCTATATAAACTTGAGGGGGTTGCTCCCGACTAAACCAGCATAAGCTTCAGTAGAGACTGAACTTCCATTCTTATACTGCTGTGTAAAATGATTTGAGTCTACTTCTCTTTGCTTGAATGCTCAAGGAACTTGGCTTTATTTCTGACAGACCATAATCCCTAACACCTTATGATCTTAGCCTTCTAAAATCTCACATATTTCAACCACTTCGAGACCATTTGACCTACAATAAATGCCAATGTCCAAGCTGTCTGCCATCCATTAATGGGGTCTCTAATCAAATAAAGTGTCTCTCCGCTTCCTCCATACTTTCACACAGTGTTCTTCCACACCAATTTGTGGCTTTTGTTGGCCACTGAAAACGATTCTTGAATTGATAATAATGTTGTTGTATTCCCGCTCAACAATAAATTTCCGAGCTGTCTCCATTGTTGGCGGTTGATCGATTTGGCTCTGTTGACCAGGCGGGAATCAACGTTTGGCCTGACGTCAGCTGCAATTTGGCCATTTTTGTAATTGTTTCCGGTTCATTTAATTTATGCCACAAAGGGAACTTGGAACTTGGTCGATCAAGATGGCAACAGAAGAGGCGAGGCCGAGGCCTAGCCAGGTGACTCATTGGGGCAAAAGGAAAATCTCATGCAAAATCAAATTGGCAAAAAACTTTGACAATTCCCCGAAAACAGGCAACAACTCCAAAATGCAATTGCAATGCCTTTTACTTGACCCAAAAGTTGCAGCAGCAGCAGCAACAGCAACAACAACAACAACAACCAGAAGGCGTTTAAGTTTAACGACGGGGGCCGAGCCCACAAGTCACGCACTTGGTCAACGACGTATACAACGTATCTATAATCCCCACCAGACTCCCCCTGCTCCCTGGCGTCGCTGTTTTGTTGTTGTTGTTGTTGTTGCAGCTAATTCACGCCTTTTGGCCATACAAAGACATTGAATTGTTGCTACGACCAAAAATTTGTTTAGTTTTTCTTTCAATTTGGGAAACATATTTCGTTTTTTTTTTTTATAGAATCTTGAATAAAGCTTAGCTTTGTGGTTGTGGTGGCTTTTGTGGACGCTTTTGTACAAGTTGCTGTGAGAAGGAACTGCAAGTTAAGAAGAATTGTTTCCTTTACAAGTCGGTACACCTCGAAAACTCACACTGACATCCACTTCTGCTGAGAACTCAGTCTTCCTGGCTTTCATTTCCCTAGCTGGTTATTTCTGGATTGTTTGAGGCCCAAGCATCCCATTGGTCCCATTGGTACTCCAACAGAAGAGGCAACTGTAGCCCGTTGCCCCGGGCAAAGGGCAAACTGCCCCGGGCAAAAGAAAAACAGCCCCGGGCAAAGGGAAAACTGCCCGGGCAAAATGCCAAGGGGAAACAATATCGCAGAGTACCAGGAATTGGATGTTGATTTGTAACTATTACCAAAGAGGATACAAATTATTAATTATAAAAAAGATACTGTCAATCAAGTTGAAAATCATGCCAGGATCAATGCATAATCGCAGTTCACTGAAAATGGATCTCCATGGTAAAAAAAAACCGCTATATACTTAAGATATTGCTTTTCAAGACGACAAATGACCATGGATAGTTTCCAGCAATGGTTATGACCGTACTGAGCCGCGATTAATACCATGGATGACCAATGATGAAGAACATAGATACAGCATAAAAGATGTGTGAAGCCGTTTTACTGACACTGGCAAATCGCGAAACGATACCAAAGAGGTTACAAAATAGTAATAATGCAAGACAGACTTTACTCCGAATCAGTTGGTATATCAAGCCAGGAGCAATGCATATACGCAACTCACAGTAAATGGATCTCTATGGTAATAAGACCGCTAAATACTCAAGAAACTGATTTCGAAGGCCACACATGACAACACTTAACTACACAGCCATGGTTATGAGAAATCTGAGCCGCGATAAAAAAGAACTATGGATGACCTATGGTAAATACTTAAGAAACTACTCTAATGATTGACTAGCAAGCTCTATACATCCTTCCCAGTCTTTCCAATCTTCTTCCCATTCAGTATCCTTAAAAATTTCTTCCGATACCCCAAAGTCTTTAAGAGCAAAGTTTGAGCCGTTATCTGTAGCTGTGTAAATCTGCAAAATGTCGTCATCATTAAAGCTGGTTTTTAATTGAAGTCACTGTGGAAATTCACGAAGATTTTGGGTTTAGTGTGGAAAAGTTGTGGCCACAACTGCAGATAACGGCTCAAACTTTGTGAAAGCTCTTAAAGCTTAAATTTTTAAGGATACTGAATGGGAAGAAGATTGAAATCACCCATAACCTTGCTATAGTTATTGAGGTCATTTGTCGTCTGAAAAGCAATTTCAATGGCAGCAGCCCCGACCGGCATTTTCTAGGGTCAGCGGGCTACTCTGGCCCGCTGCCCACGAACTGTGGCTCGTTGCCCCGAGTCGAGGGCAGCAGTTCGCGAGTCGCGAGCCAGTCGGTGCCCGTTTGAGCCGCGGGCAAAGGGCGATTCCGAACCCTGCTCTTAGGTCCGCCAAATCTCAATCAATGCTTACATACTGTGAGTAGCCTTCAGCCACTTATTTTTAGATCACTTTCCAGTTTACTTCCCCATTTAGCTTGATGCCGCAGATTTCGGGTATGTAGTCAAAATATTGAAAAATCCTTTAAAAAGTCTGAGGTCTGAGGCTGAACATTTTGTACGACTCTACACTACAATTCTAACCTAACAAGTTCAAGTATACCAATCTAACTCTTCACATCTTTACGTGTTTGACGAGTCTAGCTCGATAGTTTAAGCGAAAAGAGCTGATAAGTCTAGCTCAAGGAGACGAGCTTAAAAGTCTATTTTGAAGAGTCTACTCGAAGAGTTTACACCTCTACAAAACTATCTCGTAAGTTGTACTTGAAGATTCTAGCTTTAAGATCAAGCTCAAAGAATCTAGCTCGAATATCTAGCTCGAAGAGTCTAGCTTAAAATGTCCATTTCGAAGAATTAACCTCGAAGAAGCTCGCTTGTAAGTCTAACTCGAAGGGTCCAGCTTGAGGACTTTCTCGAAGGTATACCCAGCTTTCTAGCTTTAAAAGTCTTGCTCGAAAAGTCTAGCTAGAAAAATCTAGCCCGAAGAGCCTACCTTAAAATGTCTAGTTCGAAGAGGCAATACTCGAACCACCAAGATAGAATAGAATCTGTGCAAAAGCAATTCTTGTTGTTTGCTCTCCGTGGCTGGAATCCTCGAATCCCGACTACCATCTTACTCTAGTAGACTACATTTAATGAATCTTCCTTCCTTATTTAACCGTTGAGTTATGCTACACAGAAAAAACTAATCCAAAAAAGATCCACTTGGAATGGATGTGTCTTAAATATTCTTTTAATCATCTTTAATATCCTTTCAATCATCCAAAGGAGCTGAAAAATGGTCATCCTTTGGACGATTTTCAGCTCCGTTGGATGATTAAAAGGACATTAAAGACATATCCATTCCAATTGGATACGAAAATCATCAAATGGATATTTTCTAATATCCTTTTTATACCCCGTTCCCATTGAAAATGGTACAGGTAGAAGGAAGCATTTGCGAACCTATAAAGTATATATATTCTTGATCAGCATCAACAGCCGAGTCGATTTAGCCATGTCCGTCTGTCCGTCCCTCCTTCTGTCCGTCCGTCTGTACTTCTGTCCGTATGAACGCGTCGATCTCAGAGACTATAAGAGATAGAGCCACAAATTTTTGAATGTAGGTAGGTGTATACCCGACTATATGTGTATGAAAACACAAGAAGTCAAGAGAACAGGGTATTATGTAGTCGGTGCACTTGACTACAGCTCCCTTACTTGTTTTCTCTGTGTAGGTGTAATCTTCATACATAGACTGATTAATGGCGAAATCGACTAATCGGAGTTGGTTAGACAAATTAATCTCAATGATCCTTGTAGATTGTCCCGCAACGTTCTCCCCTTATCTCTGAGACGTTGTACTACTAACTATGCCTTGCATGATCCTTTTCGTGTCCTCTGTGCTGATTACAACAAACTCTAGCGCTTAATCAATTCGGAACCTCTATTTTAACTCATGTGGCCCATAGTTAACATTATTTTGTACTTTTTCATCCGGTTTTCGTGTCGCACGTAGACGGCTGCGCCTCTCGGTCGGTTGGGCGGGAGGTGGGCTGCTATTTTGCCTGAGGCTCGCGCGTAACAGGCTTCGGCTTGGTGTCGCATGGGCCACTTGAACGTACTTTGCATTGTACGTCAACGTCCAACATCAAAGAAACTGATTGTTAGCCGTCTCATGGTCAAGGATTGATTATAATTCTATAATTTTGTACATATGGGCACAGCTCTTGGATACTCAGACAGACTGTTTCAACGGCCTCCCGAGCACATCTCATCAGTTAAATTAGGCGGTTAATTAAAACTTGAGAATTTTAGGAATGTAGGATGCCAATTAATTCTATATTTAGCTCTGATTTTAGCCAAGCCGAAAGGTATGCAATTATGCTTAAAGGCTTTCCAATATGTTAAATCTTGGTTGGAACTTAGTAATAAAAGTCGGAACGCAAATGTAACTATCAAAACTGATTCTGATTTCGATGGTATCTACTTATGTATGTGTCGTGGATTGGTATTGGTTTCAGGCTGTGTAAAACCTTTTAGTACAGAAATCGTTTCTGATTTGAAAGGGTTGATGCTGAATACTAGTCTTTTCTTACAAGTCTTCATCCTAAGTCTTCCCCCTACTTTAAGCTCCAAAATCTATACTGAACGCATGGTTGAGTTACCTGGAACAGTTGTAAAATCACTCAAGATCTAAACCAATTCTTCCTTCAGCTCAAGTCTCAAGAAAAACTTATAGCTAAGGAAGAAAGTTTCAAATTAGGGTGCATAGTTTCAAAGACCAGGCAGTCAGGGAATGAGAAGCTTTGCCTTCCCAGGTAAACATCAATTGAACCGCAGTTTATGTACCTACAATTAAAATTTACTATTTATGGAACTTGGGTAAGAGTTAGTCGTGTGTCGTGTGTGTGTGTCTTGCTATTAAGTTACTAACTAAGTAAAACAAGATTTTTGATTGACTTTGCTCTAACTAATTGTCGAGACTTTGGATCAGGTTGGAGACTAAGCTGAAAAAGGGAACGTTTCTTCCTCTCCGTGCCACCTCTCTTCCACTCTCCATCACTTGAGTTGGCCCCCCCAAAACAAGAAACTAACAAATAAACAACTCAAAAAAGCAAAACTCTTTTCAAAAAGTCAGCCACACATAACAACAAACAACAACTGCAACAGTTGTGGGTGCTGCCAACCTCCTGGTTGCCCTCCCCTCCCCTCCCCACCCCTCCCTGTTGCTGTAACAACACCTAGTGTCCACTTGGTGTGTGCAGTCTATGATTTGTTATATGAATGTGGTTGTTGTTTCTCATGGTTTGGTTTTTTGGGTTGTTTTTTTAATGGTGGGAAAATTGTGTTTTATGGGTGGGAGGTGGAGGAGGTATTTGGCATTGCATTCTCCCATATCCCGGCTAGCACTGCGTATGCTTAATCTCTGGATTACGTAACTTCCCCCCCAAAATACACAAACAAAATGTCACGACTGGGTTAATGATTAATTTTTTGCACGTACGACAGAGCTGAAGTTGCACATGCAATGTCTGTCTCGGTGTGTGCGTGTGTGTGTGTGTGTGTCACACTTTAAACTTTAGACCACAAAACATAAAATAAAAACAAAAACAAAAAAAAAATGCATTTGATTTTTAAACGATATTTAATTAGGCGCAATTCTCGTACTGCGATCGCGACATTCGACGTGTTCGACGCTCTCGGGAGCGCTAGGCAAGCGGCGTGGTCGATGGCGCGGCGACGACTGCGCTACTCCGGCTAGCTGCACCGTTAGTTTGTTACACCTGAGCACAAAAGTGTTTTTCGGCCGTCGCGTCGTTCGTTCATTGTTGTTCGTTTCCAGCCAAAGTAATGTTAGTAAGAGCAGTAATGGATGGATGGATGGATGGATGGATGGGGGATGGATGGGGATGGGGAGGGGGGAGACGACGTGCATGATGGCTACACTTACCAGTTCGTTTTGCTCGTCTTTGGCGCCAGCTTTTGATTTGATGGTCTTGCTTAAAGCCATGGCTAAGGAAGAGATTCAAATTGTTATAACGTTTATTATTATTATTGTTAATCCAAGTTACAAACGATTAAAGAAAATTTGCAAAATGTGGAGCAGTGATGGAAAACGTTGCAAAAAGTTTATCTATCTAGGTGAGAGTTCAGATTTAACTGTCAGGGGTAAAAAGCCACCACTTGCCTGTACAGAAGAGAGATTTGAAATAAAATTGAATCATGTTTTAAACCCCAAACTTTAAGTCTAATATAAAATAAAACTTTTCCGGGCATTTTCACCCACTCCGGTATCGAATTCATAGCTAAACGAAGGTCTATGTTAAAGCTTAGATCTCTAGATTGAGCGATTTGGGCTGTGCATTAACAATCAATCACTTGGACTAACTAAGAAACTGACATAATTTAGTGCAATTTTTCCTTGTCACGGAATCTATCAAAAGTTATCCCTGCAAAGCTAAATAAATACGTCTACTATCCTTAGTTTTGCTAAGTTTTCTTAAAATCATACCGACAATAAAAAATAAGCAATTGGCTAAGAACCGAACCAAATACCACCGAACCGCTGGTTCTTGCTCGTAAACCAAGCCGCAAACCAATTCACAGTCCTCTTGAAAATGCTGAACCTATCCGAAAACCGCAAGTAATAATGTCTCGGAACGGTTCAATTTAATACAGGGATGCAAACCACTCAAAAATAAGTACTGGTTCGGTTCAGTGGTTCACACAGTTTCAGTACCGCCGGTTCGGTTCATTACATGGTTCGGTTCAGTGGTTCATAAAGACATATTCGGGGGTGTCCTGGAAATCTCTAGAGATTTTGCCTTCGGTTGGTTTGCAAATCGCTCGAAAAATCCGGAAAGAGAATTGGTCCAATTGGGTTCAAAATAATTGTCCATCTCACAAAACAAAATTTCCCTTATATTAGTTTTGAATTAAAATGATGTTAAAGGGAAATCTGTTAGTTATGTTATATTCAAATATTATAATTTAAATTTAAGTCGCATTACCCAAAATTAACATGAAAAATTTAAAAAATATTTGCGCGCCAATCATTGAGCAGAATTTGCCAGCCCTTGGCACGTTTGTTGTTGTTGAATTTCCCATGCGGCGCTAGTGAGGCCGGTGGCGCCATCTAGTGGCACTACGGTTTTGGTTGATATGGCAGCCTTTGGTTGGTTTTGGCGAAAAATGATTAAAATTTCAATGTTAAATCAACTTAAACATGTTATTTATTTGATGCAGCCTATCCAGTAAAATAATGTAGTTTACATTTCCAAAACTAATTTTACTTATCAAAATAGTTTTAGCGGTGAATTTGGCAAAATCTCTACCTAAATCACTAGAGATTTGAAACCAACCGAAAGAGATTTCTAGGACACCGAGAATTGGTTTTGGGTTGGAATTTGGTTGGAAGAGATTTGTGGGACACCGCCGATTATGAAATGCAGTCGAACTTCTGTATAGCGAATCTTAAGAGGACAAAAATAAGCTTCGTTATATAGAAAATTTGTAATATACGGGTGTGTTCCAGAAATCTCTAGAGATTTTCGTATAAACGATTGGATTTTGAACTATGTAAAGTGTCAAGAATAATGTGGCCTACTAGATTTGAGGAAAGGAAGACTGTACGCTTGCTGAGCAGTCAGTTTCAAATCTCTCAACTTTAGTCATCTAATCTAGTAGCCTGGCATTTTGGAGACGCAAGCAGTTGCAGTTCGAAATGAAACCATTTATACGAAAATCTCTATAGGTTTCTAGAACACCGTCGATAGAATAACTTGAATATTGAACAAAATTGCAGTGTTCTGGATGTTAATTCGCTATAAAGAAAACTTCATTGTACTTCATTGTAATAGAGTTCGACTGTATTATGATTTCTGTTGTAATGTGACTTTTCGTACACTTTGGAAATTGAATTCCTATAAGCCATCTAAGTATTTTTAAGATTCTTACACTTTGAAAACGGAGAATGTCGGCCAGAAGAGAATACGTACTATGCATCTTACACACGCTATTAATGGTATGAGAAAAAACTCTCCTGGCTAAGATTAGATGATTATCAACCTTCAAGAAAAGAATGCACACTGGTAACAGGTATATAAAGAGATCGGCTTGCAATTGCGGTAGACTTACAGGAGTGTGCATGTTGTAAAATTTGTGTCAAGTCATCCTTAAATGCTTTATCTCTCCTAAGGTTAAATTCGGTTTAACAGTGGTCACTTTGGTAGAGGGTCGAACTAAAATTATCTTAGGAAAACGAAGTTAATAAGTAGATATCATTGGCTAGAGATTCACGTCATCAGAAAACTGAACCGAACCAAACCGTTTTTCTATTTGGTTTTCGGTTCTTATCAGCATTTCTGAAAGGGAAGCCGGTTCGGTTTGGGGTTCGGTTCACCAGCTGGAAAAAGCGGTTCGGTTCGGTTCAGAACCGGTTTGCATCCCTGCCTCAAAGCTAGCATGTATTTGTTTTATATGCTCCCACACGATTCTACAAAGTTTGGTCAAAATCGGATGACTATAGCATATAGCTCCCATAGGAACAATCGGTCGAAAAAATAGTTCTTGTGAGAAAAACTTTTTCGTTTTTAATGGAAAAGTCTTTTACCTTGGCATATATTTATTTTATATACTTTTACACAATTCTACAAAGTTTTATCAAAATCGGATGACTATAGCATATAGCTGCAGTATGAATGAACGGTCGAAAAAGAAGTTCTAGTGAGAAAAACTTTTTTTTTTTAAATGGAATCGCCCTCAAAAAATGTACATGTTAGTTTGTGATGCTTTTCCATGATTCCACTAAATCTGGTCGAAATCGGACATTCATATAGTATAGCTCCCATAGAAAAGTAGGGTCCGAAAAGTAGTCTTATTCCCAGAAATCTCTTTCAACCAAATTCCAACCCAAAACCGATTCTCGGTGTTCTAGAAATCTCTTTCGGTTGGTTTCAAACCTCTCGTATTTTGTTAGGAGATTTGGAGAAACCAACCAAAGCCAATACACAAACCAATCAAAGCGACTTCGCTAACCTACGCAAACTTAGCAAAGACACAAACAGGGCTGGCATGTCTGAAATCATCAATCGGGGGTGTCCTGGAAATCTGTAGAGATTTTGGCTTCGGTTGGTTTGCAAATCGCTAGAGAAGTCCGCCGTTGTCCCAAAACTTCGAGAGATTTCGTTTTCTTCGAAAGTCTAGGTCGAAAGTCGAGTTCGAAAGGTGTGTGTATAAGATTATGCTCCTACTACAAAAACAGTGATATTTTGCGTGGGTTCGTGAAGTCGCTATTGGTTGGTTAGTATTGGCTGGTTTGTGTATTGGTTAGTTTGCCAAAATTTCCCAACAAAACACGAGAAAAGCCCAAATCTCTAGAGATTTCCAGGACACCCCCGAATGTGGAAGTTTTCTGTGTCTATTCCGACTCTTTTCTGATACAGATCTAAGTGCTTTCATCCTCCCAATGAAGCATAAAAGACATATTCGGAGGTGTCCTGGAAATCTCTAGAGATTGTGGCATCGGGTTGCTTGCTGGGTTATAGCTCGTTCTTCTGTTCAGTTTCGACTCATTTTCGAGTTGCATTTTAAGCATTTGCATGAGTCATTTTCGATTCTTCTTTTAATCGCACATGATAGATATTTTTTTTAATCATCAAAAGGACTCGAATATGTCTCAAGGTAATTTTTGTTAAAATGATCTTCCACATGTTGGGTGGATAACAAATACCACACTTTCTGGCTTGAAACCAAATAAGATTGAGAACTGTTGATAGGCTGATATTGACCTATGCATATATAGAAAGAAGATTTCTTACAGCTATATTGCCTTAAAACTTCGATTAGTAACAGATATACTCACAGATAATCGCTTAAGGTTACAAAAATAGTCGCACCTAAGCTAATATAACCTTCAAGCCAAGTGTTCTAAATAATTACTATCAAACAAAGCTCATTTAGCATAGTGTCACATGAAATTCCAGGCACACAATTAGCATAAGTGGCGCACACTGAGCATAAATACGTGTATGCCGCCGATCACGAATGAAAATGGCCTGTGGCAGATATGCTTAATCATATGCACAACAAAAGTCTGGCCTGGCCTGGCCAAAAAAAAAAAAACCACTTAGGTAGGTGTAACACACCCAATCAGCTACACATTGTAGTACCTAAAGGAACGGACTAGCAGTTCGTTTAAGTAGAAGCAATTTACTAACTTTGTTGTTTGTTTCGGCAGTTTGAAAAAAAAACAAGAGACAAGCAAAAGTTAATTGAAAATAGCATGGCCTACTTTTAGGCAGAGCTTAAGCTTAAGGTCAGCTGGAGTCAAGTCTCGGCTAAGCTAAGTGTGTGGTGGTGAACTTGGCTAAGCTTGAATTGTGCGAATATAAGGTGCGAAAACAGGATAGCTGTTATATTTCTCAAGCGAAATTCATTTTTCACCACATTTTTTCAAGAAGGTACATTATCAGGTTCAGGAAAAAGCTTATATTTTAGCGATAGGAGAACCATTTAGAGAGGGACAAGAAGATCATATGAAGAAATAGGGTATGAATACCCATTGCAAGCATATGACGACGAATATGTTGATTGAAAGAATTTTGCAAAGAGATTTGAAATATCAATGTCAGTAGAGGCAATTTCATGTTTGTAGAAAAGAGAAGAAGGTAAAGCGTTGGACCGTCGTTTGGTATTAACGAATTGATAAAAACTCTTAGGATCGTTACAGAAGTTACTTTGAACTCGAGAAAGGTAGCTTTTATAGCAAATACGATTTTGGGCTTGGTATTTTGCCCTAGCAGTCGAGTATTTGGAGAAGTCCGTTGCTTTCCCTGATCTTTTATAAGCTTTGAAAAGACGAGACTTAACATTTTTTAAATGTCTAAGGCTTGCACAACTCCATGGTGCATTCTTCTCAACACTCTTCACGAGAAACAGAAGTACACGGATTATCAGTACCTATAGTACCTATAGGTACCTAAAAGTTTCCATAAATACCTATACGTACCTAAAAATACCTACAGGTACCCAAAAGTACCTATAGGAAACTAAAATTACCTTTTGGTTGCTAATATAACCTATAAGTACCTATAGGTACCTAAGAGTACCTATTAGTACCTTAAGGGGGTCTTCTCATTCAAAACCCGTTTTTTTGGACCCTTTTTAAAAAAATTCTTATTTGAAAACGCAAAGAATAATTGAAAACTTTTTTTATTTATTGTATTACAAAAGGTTCAAAGTAAATAAAAAATTTTTTTTGCCTCGATACGAGGGCTGTTCAAATAGTAATGAGACTTCAAAGTTGGTGGTGAAAAAAAAGGTGTCGTCACGGCGGCCACGATTCCGGGTCTCCGGAGCGTCCGAAATGAAAAAAAAAACGGGGTTATAATCAGTATAGATGTAATTCTCGGGTGAACCTCAAACTTAATTTTGTGATTTTTTTTTGACAAAATGGCGGCCATTCAAAAAAAAAATTTCAATTTCGGGCTTTTTTTTTGTAGTTTAGTGTAAAAAAAAATAGTAAAAAATTTTTTAAAATTATGGTCGAGGTTCACCCGAGAATGGTGACAATTCTGCGTCGATTCCACTTTGTTTCATGAAAATCGGTTCAGTTGAACTGGAGATATCATGGCCGCCAGTTCGAAAAACGTGGTTTCGAGATAAACGCGCTTTAAGTTTGCAGTTGCTTGGGAATTTAGGTCACATTGGGTCACTAAAAGGACTATATCTCCTAAACTAATTCGAGTTTTCGAAAATCCTTTTGGGGGGATATTTTTGAATATCCAAGCTATAAATAAATGCAAAAAAAAAAAGTCGAAAAAAAAAGTTGCTCAATGAGAAGACCCCCTTAAGCATTATTTTTAAAGAATTTTTGAAGTTTGATGTTATTTTGCTAACTTTTTTGAGAGGTGAGTTTATATAGTTCGACATAACTTCTGAAGAGCATAGCCGATTTGAAAGAGCTATGTATATACCGAAGGAAAGGTAATAACTACAGCTTCAAATTAGACCATAGCAACAGATATGCGCCAAACTCCAACTAAAAGTCTTAATGCAAAATCAAGAAGAATTCTTGCAAATGCTAAAACCTAGTTTACCCCGCGCCACTAATTGCTACTTTTAAGCACTTTTCAAACTGTTTTTGGGTACTTGCTACCACCAACCACCAATTGCTGCCCACTCAAAAAGCAAAAAAAAAAACTGGCCTGCAAATATTTTCTCAATTCTTGACGCATTTGGTCAAAATGAGTTTTCGTTTTTGGGGGCTTTTGAAACCTGATGGCCAAGCATTTTGTTTTGGAACGCCTTCGATGACTGACTGCCTCCGCCCCCGCCTGTTAATGAAATGTGAAGCGTTCTCTCGGCTGACAGAAACAAACAAACCAAAAGTTGACACACAAAAATCGACAAAATCGGAGGATTTTTACGATTTACGATTTACGAACGCCTTCAAGGCGATCTATGGTCTCAGATTTACATATGTACATAAATACATGCATACATATGTATGTACAAGTATATATAGTCAGATATGCATAGGCATACGAGTCTAACTCAAATATTGATGGCTGTTCGAAATGACGAAATGAGCGAGTTATTTGCGCGACTTTACTTAGTTTTGGTTTTTATTTGATTTTTTTTTTTTTCATTTTTGTTTAAGGGGACAGCCCACACAATGGCAATAGATCCATACATTATAGAATTGTGATCCATGTGTGTGTGTGTGTGTGTGTGCAAACATAAAGTCGTACATGGCATATGAAATCAAACTGTCAGCTTGTCATACCTCCGCCTACAGTTGAACCTTACTAAGAGGAACCACTGAAAGTTAAACTAAATTCTAACTGGGCTTCGCATTTGAGCTTTCGTAATACTTAAGCTCATACTTCAATACTTTTTTCAAAAACAAACTTAAAAACTCTTCATGAAGAAGGTAATGAAACTTGTTCGAAATATCCCAAAAATTTTACAACATTTTTGGTTAGTAGAAAGTGAGTTATAGAACACAAACTGAAACCATATTTGGAATGGTATAAGGACGATATTTAGGTAGGAAGAACATTCCCTGAAACATTTCAAGGAACTCTTTATGTTTATGAGAATAAACTAATGAGCATAAATCTTTTTTTCGTAATATCCAGAGTTTTTTTTAATCAAAACATTCGATTCAAAAGTTTAGCACGTAAACGCCTGTATCCAGATGTGAATTGATTCGATGTCAAGTAAAATTTTCATACAAAAATGACAAAAGAAAAGTAGAAATACAATTTTGTTTCAAAATTTTTATAAACATTTTACTTTACATCGATTTAATTCACAACTGGATACAGGCCTTTAATCATTAATTTTTTAATTTCAATTACTTCCAAGCCATACGGCGGTGTTCCAGAAATCTCTAGAGATTTTCGTATAAACGGTTTCATTTCGAACTGCAACTGCTTGCCTTTACATGCCTTTACAGGCTACTAGATAAGATGACTAAAGTTGAGAGATTTGAATCTGACTGCTTTGCACCAAGTACATTTTAAACGTACAGTTTTCCTCTCCTATAATCTAGTAGGTGACATTATTCTTGACACTTTACGTATAAAGTGCTAGCAGTTTAGTTGAAAATCCTATCGTTTATACGAAAATCTCTAGAGGTTTCTGAAACACACCCGATAAACTCAATAACCACAGTGTAAAGGACTATTATTTTTGTGAGAGTATTTATTAGCCTTCCTTCAACATATAGCTTATTAAAATCGGCTATGCTGTTCGCAAGTTATGGTGAAATATATAAACTCACCTCTTGAAAAGTAAAGTCGGCCCTGCCCGACTTCGATATACCCGTTACTGAGGGGAATTAATGCTTAACAACCTTCCCTTTGTTAATTAACAGAGCATTAACATTATGTTAGGAAACAGCCCTTGCGGCGCATAAAAGTACGCAATGCTTTTTATAACCTTTATAACTATGCCATTTATTATCCGATTTTTATGAAAATTTCAGAGATTATAGATGTTACTACAAAATATGAGCTTGGAACATTTGTAATTGAAATAAACTTGATCAGCCTGCAGACAGTACTAGTCTAACTACATACAAAATTTGGTGGCTCTAGCTCTTCTAGTCTCTGAGATCTAGGCGTTCATACTGACGGACATGGCTATATCGACTTGGCTGTTGATGCTGATCAAAAATATACATTACAGTGGGTCAATTTTTTTCGCGACAAAGCGGTCCGCGAATTCTAAGAAGTTTTCGTCTCAAGAAACCAATGGGTCTAAAATCAAATTTGTAGCTTCCCCGTTTTTAAGCAAGAAACTTTTTTCGTATACGTAATGGGCCAAACTATAAAGATAAGGGAGTTAAAAAAACGTTTTATAAAATATCGTTAAAGCCGATAAAAACCGTCTCTAATACACTCTATGTACCTCCCAAAGATTGTGTTAAGGTGAGTGAAGTTGCCGCCCATAGCCGTATTACACTTTTGCCGAGAGCAAACTTCCAAACTGTTTTTGCGTATGTATGCGTGACTGTGTGTTGCGCTCGTATGTGTCTTTGTATAACGAGCGTCACACATACAAACAGTCTACCAAACGCACAAAACAAAAAACACTTTTCGTAGACACTTGATGTTTTCTGCTCATTTGCTGACAGTTGTTTAGTGAGCGCTTGCTCAAAACAGTTGCTGTCGGAGGCTGTCGGATGACCGACTCGAGTGTTTTGCTCAACCGAAAACTCGTAACAGTAAACACATGAGGTGCGAGAAAAAGTGTTCCGCTCAGTGAGAGACCGCTTGTGCTGCGTTTGTTTCTGTTTTTCACTGAGGCTGGTCGCATTGAAAAAAGTGTTAACAGTTTTTGAGCTATGTCTAATACAGTAGAAATCTTGGTAATCCAAATGTTTATGTATAATAATACAGCAGAGTATCATCAACAAACGAAAATCATCAGCAATCAATCTCAAAATGATTTTCTTTTCGCGCCTTGGCTGTGGTTTAGCTAGATAAAGATAAGGACAGTAGGACTCGATGGCCACATCTTTGGAACTTTCCTTTAAAGCAAGGTCTTCGGTTAAAATGAAAAATTTTTTAGAGAATATATGGGTAACATTTTTAGGTAGTCCGTTCGTTGGTTCAAGCTTTGAAGTGCCAGTCTTGACATCGACTGAAGAGATATTCAGATTTCTAGCCTTGGAAAATAACAGAAAACTCAAGAAACTTTAAGAAGAATAATAACTCACTTGAATAAGATAAACATAAATTTCGGTCGATATGAATTACCATGGGTTTTATACCGAAACAACTTTCGGTATCGATCAGGTTGTATATCTTGGCCGATAGCTATATTTTAGTTACGGTTTATGATGGGAAGCGGCTATACATTACTAATTCGTATCCTAAGCAGTTAAAAAAGCTTTCGGCCATTGTAAATGCCTTCACCGAAACCTAAAATTCGGTTTGGTAATAATCCCAGGAAATAAATTAGATTTGTAAATGTGTAATTTTTGTTAAGCCGAATTTCGATTCGGTCTTGGGTTCGGACAGGTTCAGGTTCAATTATTTTTATACTCTGTATCAGAGGTACACAGAGTATTAAAGTCAATGGGGGTTTAACGTGAGCACCTGCCATGCCAAGCACAGGGTTGAAACGTCAACCAACGTCCGCAATGGAACTTCATAAGAAGTCCAATGGTACCAATTGGAGCCACTACTGCATGGTCGTGACTCCCTCCTTGGTGAGGAGCGAGGCCTACGTATACCTCTACCCACATTTGGGTGTTAAACCACAGCCACCACGATACTCCCCGAGAGGCCACCACAGCCAGACGGAACAAGTTCCGCGGGCTCTGGCTCCCGTGGTACCAGATTAAGCTTTCGGTCAAGCTCCGTGTCTGCAAGGACACTACCAATTTAAACTCCAAAGCAGTTTCGGGTTGGTGACCCACGGATAACATTGAACAAAACTGGATACTCGATAATTCAAATATTTAAGTAACATAATAAAGGTAAAACTCAGCAGCAATCGCACATCAAGCAAAAAAGGATGTGGATTCCCCGCCTTGGCTGTGGTATCGCTGGGTAGACACCAACAATATTCTCAACGAATGCCAAGCCGGATTCCGAAAAGGGTACTCTACAGTGGATAGTATTTTTGTACTGTCCAGCGTTGCCAATGGATATCTCGAACGGAGGAAAAAGCTCTTGCTATTTTTCGTGGACTTTCGAGCTGCTTTTGATACCATTAACAGAGGATCTTTGATGTACAAATTAAGTAACATTGGTATATCCACAAAGATGATTGGAAAAAACGTCATATCTCCCACAGTTTTATAGATAGAAGGTTCGTTCCTTCTGTACATATTTAGTAATCAGAATTTTTTAAAGATCGGATGAACGGTTGTCGAGTTATAAGGAAAACAAGCCATTATGGGCAGCACTGGTCGCAAACGGTGATGGGCAGCACTTCACAGGTACAGAGTATGTTATAGTCGGGCTTGACGGACTTTCTTTATTGTTTAAAACTTGTTTTTTTTAAAGATTTGGGATCGAACCGGTTCGGCTTAACACCGGTTTGCAGCTCCTTTTAAAAACGGTTCAAGAGTGGTTTAGAGCCATAACTAGGCAATTATTCAAGCTTTGAACTTAAAAATTGGTCTGTAGGTTGATGGTTAGATATTCTACTGGTTAAGGAGCCATTTCGTCTCGATTCACCATAGTGTGCCTCCACTGTGTTGCCAATATGCAAATACAACCGACGACCGCGATGAAAGCCACAACACTTCAAAAAACAACAACAACAAACAGAGCAAAAGAGTCATCGTCAAATGCTGACTTGTGCGTTCCTATACGATTCAATGGGTACAACCTCCAGCTGGCAGGGGACAGGGACAGGGGCAGCAATATGCAACCGATGGAACTCTGCCCACGCCATGTTTCCACATGCCAAATGCGGGTGTGTCCTAACTACGGTTAAAAACTTCAATCAAAGACGGAAATTGGCTTTTTCGAATGGGCAGCAGCCGCCACCGGCAAGGTCATCATCACTTGATCACTTGATCACTTCTCACAGCAAAAAAAAAGAAAGAAACAAAACCGAGATCAATCTCTGGGCAGCTGGGCGAACAGATGGGGAGCAGACACGCGCCATCCTGTCAGTGCCAATCGATCAGAGAGCTGATCCTCTGATTGTGGTTTATTGATCAATGATCGTTGATGGCTGGGGCGTGTTTTGATACACATAAACAATAACAATGCAACGAGATCCACACACACACACACACACACACTGGTACACACCGATCGAGCAGCAGGAGGAGGAGGAGGAGGAGGCGCGCCAACGTTTATTGTTTTTGTTTTTTGATTTTCGACCGTCGCGATTTGCCAAGCTTAAATGGTTTGTTGTAGTCCGTCTGTGCCAGATTCACAACTGATCTACCTGCTGGCTGTTGCCGCTGTCGCCGCCAAATTGGCGATCGCGCGCACGCTGCTCAGCCAGCAGCCGCTCCCCTCCCCTTCCCTCCTCTGCCCTGCCCTGCCCCCCGCTCCCCCTTCCAACCAAAAAGCAAAAACCATATTTCCATTCGCAAGCTAAAAAGCCCAGCTAAAGCTGCGGTCCATCTGCTAGCCAGCCAGCCAGCCATTCAAGCGCCGATCAAGCGAGAGAGTCGACAGAGCGAGAGGCAGTGAGAGAGTGGGAAAGAGAGCCAGTTGAAACGCCTCATCAGGTTTTCTGGTCTGGGCCCCCCCAAAAACGAACGAACGAGGCTGAGAGCGCCACTCTCGTTGTTGTTTTGGCCAAAAACGTTCTGGACTTGTTTATGGGGTACTTCACTGCCAATGAGTCTGATCACTGCTAGAATAGATTTGGTGGTTAGATTCAGACAGATGTTCTACATGAGGTTTGAGTAGATTGAACTGTCGTTCGTAAGAGCCCAGCAACCCAGAAGCTCCCTTAAGGGGGAAATATCTCCAGAAAATTGCTTTTTCCTTGAACTTTGATGCTTAAAACGCCAAATTTTTTCGTTAGGAAAACTGGGAAACATTCAAAAATTTAGAGCAAACTAATTTGTGCAAATTATTTTGGCAAATTAATTGGACAAATTTGTGCAAATTAATTTGTATAAACTTATTGCATTTTCTGAGAATTCCATCTTAAAAGTTTCTGTAGTTGTTGTCCTGGTTCAACCAAATCCATTCTGAAAACTGAATTGTTTGTGGACTAGTCTTGCTCGCTAAGCCATAGGAGTTTGCCATAAAGCTAAATGAAGACTATGCACCAGATCGGAGCTGGCAAGCGAAATTCTCTTAACTTCTCAAAGAATCACGTAGAAGTCAGTGAAAATAATACCGCACGCGTGCGGCCGCTTTTACCTCTGATCATTTGCCGCATATTCTGGACAAATTCACTTCAGAATGCATATTTAATGCTGATTGAACTGGATTGTACTACAAGGCATTGCCAAATAGGAAGCTATAAAGGCAAGAATGAAAATCCAAAAGGATTCAAAGCCCAGAAGCAACGCCTCACATTGCTTTTCCTGTGCAACTGCAACTGGTGCATTTAAACAAGCGAGGCGGAATCCTGCGCAGTGAAGGACCTTTCGCGCCGTTGGAGATCGACTATCTTAAAAATATTTAATTTTTTCTTCAAAATTTCACTGTATATTCTGAAACAGTTTCTTAATTCTTAAATTTTGAAAGAATGAGTTTTTTAAATTCCCAAAACACCTTTTAGGCCAGGTTAATGTATTGGAAAGTCAGCCAAGCCCCGTCCTTTTAAAGAGAGGTGCCAGATACAGAAACGGAATTCTCGAACATAACCTGGCCTGTTTCCGATTTCGATCAAATCATGCGGCATTTTGAAAACCATCTGTGTTATTCGGTTTTTAACATTAAATTTCCAGTTATTTTCAGTCGGCAGTCTTAAGTTCTGAACATCTAAAATATACATCATTTTACATTTTCACATCTCTTGAATCTGTATAAATTTCAAAATATCGGAAAAGTATCCATTTCCATGTAAGATATATGTTTGTACTATAGGCGTTGTTAAGCCGCCGCAGTATTCAAACTGCAACGCTCAGTTTCGACGAAAGACAATGAGAAATGTTAACAAAAATCATTATCTAAAATACCAAAGAAACCTTACATTAAAACCATAGCACGAAAATAACTCTCAACCCATATTTTCATACTGCTCTGCTCACGACCGCAACCGAAAAAACAAGAAAGAAAGTCGGTCATGCCCGACTATATCATACTCTGTACCTGTGAAGTGCTGCCCATCACCGTTGCGCCCTGTGCTGCCCATAATTGTTTGTTTTCCTTTATCCGTTTATCCGATCTTTATCATTCCTTTGGCGGATCGATAAAGAATCCCATTAACTAAATATGGTATGTCCAGAAGGAACGAACCTTCTATCAATAAAACTGTTGGAGATATGACGTTTTTTCCAATTTGAGGGGGCGGGAGGGGGCGTGGAAAAAATTTTAAATAAACTTGATCTGCCTGCAAGTATAAGAAACATACGTTCAATACAACTCAAACACACACGCACGCGCAAACGCGGTAACTGACAATGCAAGGCCCCCCTCTCTCCCACAAGCAAAATTGATTGGTATATAACTTCGGTGTTTTTTGGCCGATCTTATTGATTTTTTCAGAACAGATAGATATTGGGCCTTACTTGATATATGTAAAGTTTGTTTGCTGCTTTTGCGCTCGCTGTTAAGCGGCTGTTGTTCTACACTCAGGCTGGTCGGTCTGACATCAACCCAATAACAGGCCCATTTCAGTCAAGCGGTCCCAAAGTGTGAGTTTATTAAATCCCCTCACATCAAAATGTTATTGTGAAAAGGTTGCGAGGGCAGTCTCTGGTGCGATCAGAGAGTATCAGTGTGAGAGAGACTGAGAGAGCGAATGCATAAACAAAAGTTTTGTTGTTGTGCATGCATACGTATTTATGCAGAAAATGTATAAGATGTAAGCACGCACTGAGTGAGCTCACACACAAACATACACATAGAAAAGACCTTTTCGGCAAGCGGTCTTTTCCAATCGGTCGGCAAAAGACCAAGAGCGAAAAAGCAAAGACAAATGTGTTTCTCTCCTCTCAAGAGCGAAAAAAACAAAGAGCGCTGTTAAAGGTTGCTTATCCCATCCCTCTTTGTCAATGCGCCGCACGAAACCGGTTTTTTTTTGGAAAAAATATAAAGAGAAGACCGTTTGTTGCGACCTCTGATTAAAACTCAACTTTCAGTTTTTTGAGAACCGCAAAGACCAAAATGAACCAACACATCATACAGGTACTTGATCAGTAGGGATTTTTCAGATTTTCAGCAGTAAATCAAGTTAAAACGATGATGAACCGTTGTGTTCTGCGCTGTCTCTCCTTGTTTGCACGCATGCTGCTTTGGAATTCTCCAACAGTTATGGCATCACAGGCATGAAGAGACGGTTGTTGGACAGACAGTCGACAGGCCAAGATCTCTAAATCAGCTGTACGATCTACTAGCCTCCTTTGTGGTGGTGTGTCTCTATTTAAAGTTATGCAATAGGATAACGACCTCGAGCCCGCTAAAACTGCAGGTTAATACTCTTAGCATAAGGGTCGTAAAAAAAGTCACATACATTCAAAAACTTCTACTTAAATGTTGTTCGATAATGTTTCCATAGCTTCAGACTATGTTTTGAGTTCTTGCTGATCCAGCAACACAAGAAGACTTAAGCTAAGTTCACACAGGCAAATTATTTGTACAAATTTCGGTATAAATTTGGCTAAATAGTGCACAATTTGGCCATATTTGAGCAAATTATCTATAAATGGAGCCATAGCTTTAGTTTTAAGTCATACAACATCTGCAATCATGGCTATTTAGCAAAGTTTTCAACGAAATTTGGGCAAATTATTTGCCTGTGTGAACTTAGCTTTATAAAACTTATTCTCCATACCGAAATATATACCAAGGTACCAGTTCGGAATCTTATACCGAATTAAACTAGAACCCTAACAGAACCTCTTACCTAATCTTGAGGTCTTATGAGGGTTCTACCCTCAGGACCCAGGACTATATTTCGGTTCAATATAAATAGACTGGGAAGAGAAAATTCGCTTCCGATGCCAAATTTGCCCTGGCTGCCTGAAATTGTAGCTTTAGTTCTGTTTCTCAAAAGATTCCTTATTAATCTTAACTTTTTTAACAAACCAATTATAAAACTTACTTCTAAAAACGACTTACCTACTCTTCATAAAAATGAGGGTATTCCATCTTTGCCATAATCTTGTCGTTGTGCGTTGACAATTGTACGTTTAGATCGACAAGTTGTTGCTTGAAGGTTAGGTTAGCCCCGCTTGGAATGCTGGCCGGGTTTCGGAGCGTTGGCGTTGACAGCTCTCTCAGCACACACCTACTCATCCAACAGAGCCAACTGTTTGCGCGCGTTTGTGTGTGTGCGTCATGACATTTTCGTAGAACCCAATTGATATGTGAGTACAATCTTCCGGCTAGGAAATCAACTCGGAAATGCCTTTTGTTGGGGGCACACGACGTTACGTGCCAGATGAATATGCTGGCAGGCAGGCAGGGAAGGGTGCACGTGTTTGGTTTTTCAAATGGCTGAATTTTTATTTCAATATATGTGTTTTTGTTGTTGTCTCCACTCGATTGGGGTGTGTGTGGGTGTGTGTGTGTGATTGTGTGTGTTTTTATCATAATTGAATTGCTAAAGAGAGATTTTTCTTTTTTCCGGCAAATCGATCGCTCGCTCAGTACTTATCAGCATTTTGGCTGTCTGGATTTACAAAATAAGTACAACATCAAAACTTAAACTCTACAGAATGTGCAAAAATGTCCAGTACAGGATTACTAACCTCTCAACTTAAACCTAAGGCCAGGACATACAAAAAAAAAAAAGGATTAAATAAAATATGAATTGGGATGCTGTAAAATTGTACATTTCGTTTTAAGGTATAATTGGTTGTTGTTGTTGTTGTTCTGGTGGTGATGCAGTTAAACTAATTACATAAATTAGGCTAAAATAGCTGGGGGCGAGTGTAAACGAAAAGGGGGAAAAGGACATAAATTAATTATAGGAAAATTACATTTCTAGACTCGCAGCTCAGACGCCGAAGTGCGTGTGTGTGTTGTTGTTGTTGTTGTGGTTGTTTATTGGTAACTGGATGCACATTTCTTTGGAGTGGTTCTTCTTCAACATCTTGCGATTCCTCCTTCTCGTTTTGTTTTTGTTTCTTTTTGTATCAGATCAGTGTAAATTTTCATAGCGCGCCTGCTTCCTTGCTTCGCTCTTCCGCTAAATATATGTGTTTTATTTTAACCTCGATTCTAATGCTGCTGCTGCTGCTCCTGCGGCTGCTGATTGCGTCACCCGCTTATGCCTCTCATAATCTCTTCAGCATGCGCTTCTTCTCCTTGAGCAACTTCTCCTTCTTCTTGTCCTGCAGCTTCTTGTCTAGGCCGGCATGCTTTTTTGTAGAGGGTCCATCATCATCTTTGGCATCGCTGGCCGCACTGGCTCCACACTTGGCCGGCTGTAAGAGAGAAAACAGGGCTTTAGTCTTGGATTATGTACCAAATCTGCGGAAACCGCAGATAAAAATGCTTCGTGTTAAAAAAAACATGTTTTTTAAATAAAAAGCAAAGTCTACTACTGAATAGTTATGGAGGCCCTTAGGTTAGGTTGGGATGGCTGAGTCGCTCTTCCACTTAGGCCTCTTTGGGCCCATTGCGATGCCATATGTGTTCCCTGTTAACCCTTTTTTTGTTAATAAGGGGGGGTCCTCGTTACTAAACCATTGTGTGGACAGAATGAACTTTAGTAGACTCCCCGAGGGGCCGCAACACAGCCAGACGGAACAAGTTCCGCGGGCTCTGGCTCCCGTGGTACCAGAATTAAGCTTCCGGTCAAGCTCCGTGTCTGCAAGGACACTACCAATTTAAACTCCAAAGCAGTTTCGGGTTGGTGACCCACGGATAACATTGAACAAATCTGTTAGGTATAGAGCCTAAGCTGACAAACGCCAACTCACAGATGGAACAGTATACACCACGATTCATGGTAGTGGTTTTCTCACTTACAATCATTGATCAGTGATAAAACTGCAGCCAGCTTATGTCCCCAACACCCCTAAGGCTTGGCAGAGAGTTGAGACCGTCTCTGTGATCCCAATCGCCTGTGGTACCAGAAAAGACCTGTGGTCAGGCTCGTGTACCCAAAGGGAACACTTCCAGTTTTAGCACCATGATGCATGGGGACTGGTGGCTCCCGATAAACCCACCCGTGGACAATACCTAGCTCTAATCTAACCAGACTCATCCATTATCATTCTTACACCCAACCCTCATTCACGCACACATTCAGCTGTCACACAATCTGAACTGTCAGACGCCGTCTTGAAAATACAGTCCTCCCAAACTCAGTCAGCCTATTGACCCTATCACTAGTGGAGAGCACTTGACTTACGTCAAGCCCGCCACTAACCTGAAACACACCTAATGCACCAAGATCTCTGAAATCTTCATACAGCGGATACTCACATAGAACATGTTTCCATGTCTCTCTGAAAAGTACAATAAGATCGGACAAAAAACACCGAAGATATATAAGTATCAATTTTGCTTGTTGGGGGCTCTTGCATCATCAGTTACCGCCTGCGCGCGTCTGCCGATAAGACCTGTGACCTGTTAAGGTTCCCACCAGAAGCGATATGTGTTCCCTTCTGTGGCGTAAGAGCGTGGTGGTACGCTTTAGGTTTAGTGTTGGCCACGTAAGCCTCGCTACCGTACAGGAGGAAAGGTTTTTCCACCTATCCGCAGCGAGACGACGTTTTTCAGCTTTTGTATGGAGCTTAAATGTTGCCATAGGCATCCCTATCGTGCTCTTCTCTGAAAAGAGCTCGACGGTGGTACCTATTCTGGCCAGTTTGTCCACAGACTCGTTTTCTTCTATGTTGCGATGTCCAGGCACCCATATAAGTTGTATACTGAAGTCTCGTGCTATCTCATTTAGAGATAGGCGGCAGTCAGTAAGCGATTTAGTATTGTTGGTATATGAGTCAAGGGCTTTAAGGCCGACCTGACTGTCTGAGTATATGAAGACGTTTCCTTCCCTGATCGGTAGTGTGCTAAGGTAGGTGGCTGCCTCCTGGATGGCCACCACCTCCGCTTGGTACACGCTGCAGTGATCGGAAAGGCGGAACGATAAGTTCAAATTTAGGTTGGAGGAGAAGACTCCCCCTCCTACTTTTTCGTCAAGCTTAGAGCCATCAGTGTAGATGTTGATGGCATTGGCTCTGCTGTGGTGAAGGTTGTCCCACTCGTAACGGCTTGGAATACAGACTTCGTATGATTTGACGAACGTCTTTTGAGGTTTACAGTTATCCGTATTTAACGGTCATTGAGTATGGTTGAGTGTTCCGACTTGCCCCCGTTCCAGGCATCGGATTCTCTTAGTCTAAGGGCTGTTGTTGTAGCCAGTTGCTTTGATATAAGGTCTAGTGGTAAGAGGTGGAAAATAGTATTTAGCGGTTCCATAGGTGTTGTTCGGAGAGCGCCGCTAATACAAATTTCCGCACTTCTCTGTACCTTATGGAGGCCCTTAACATACTTGCAGTGTTTACTGGCTCGAGGTCTTGCTATGTTATTGACATAACTTTAAACAGAGGCACACAACACAACAAAGGAGGCATCAGGTTGATCGGACGACGTTTCATGAGGTACCATGAGCTAAACCCATAACCTGTTATCATTATCATCATTTGTTGGTTATTTGATAGCGTCTTTATTTGGGGTTAAAGCTGGCTAGAAAGGTATTTTTAGTTTTTGGAACTTGTATCACCTGTCTAGTCCCTCTTGTCGCCTCTGTATTAACCCTACAACTTCATCCTTCGTCGATTCGACTACCAAAAAGCAAGTACATCAAATTAAGAACGATTTTCAAGACTTTATAAGTTCCTTTAATTCTTTGGAAGTTGTAAATTGAATTGTATAGCTCTCCTATTCTCCAGTTGCTCGTGTTTTGGTATCTTTATTGAAGCCCTAAAGGCATACCGGGGTGCTTCTGCTTCTTTTTATTCACTTAAACCGCGCCTTACAATCTCTGTGAACTATTGAACTGAACCAGTTCTAGTTCCATTCCTGCTTTTTATACTCTACCATTTCAAAGGAATGCTTGGCGTTGCTTATCCGCTTTTCAAATATTTTTTGCCCGGTTATCTAATTGTGGACTTGGCATGGATCCATCACAAAACACCAAAGCCTAAGAAACGACCGCCTATTTTAAGAACAAAAACATTTTAGTATAACTTTTACAGAAATAAACCGAACGATTTAGGCCCGATTTCTTAATGTGCGCTTAGTCAACTTGACAGGCAGTTTAACCGAATTTGCGTGTATGGCGCAACCGGAGGAACAGACTTAACCGCTGCTCGAGCACTGGTTAAAGTTAACCGCGAGGTCAGTGCCAATGGAATTATCGATATATTTTATCGTTCGTTTTTAATGGAAAAAGATTTTCACTTGAATATGTCTTCATTTAAAAAGTTGCATAAAATCCGATGTCTAGTTATTACAGTTTCCGTCCCTGGTTTTTGATTTTCAAATGTTTTCAAATCTTTCAACGAACTAAGCAGGCTTTGACTTTTACTTCCGCATGTGATTTATAGGAGTTCGTCTGATAAAATTTCATTTCTGTTCCGGCAGTCATTGCATAAAGAACAGCAAATTTTAAATACAAGCTAACAAGAAAAGTTTCTCTCAAAATGACTGACCCATCTGGGAGCAACATCTTCAAGCGGTGCCGGTACTGTGGACAGGTTCATTTTTGGACTCAGATTCCTAGGGATCCGCAGGCCGAAACACAGGAACTTTTGAATCCATAGCATATGACGGAGCAGGTAAATTGATTTGGTTTCTTTTATTTCCCTTTAAAAAAGTTTTACCGTTGATACGCAGTGGCTGCAGGACGATGGGAAGTCGAAGTACATGTGCATCTGTGGCAATCGAGAATTGAACATAACAAATACATGGAGTCTGTAGAGGGACCCACCACCACCATACAAAGACTGTGATGAATTGGAGCAACACACTAAAGCGATAACAACTTAAACGATAAATGGGCAATATCGTACACTTCGTAACACTTACCAACACTAACCACACATGAGAAGAGCTAGAAACAATTTCCTGTTAAAATACACAATGATTTTTCAATTTTTACAAATTAAAGAGGACTTACACTTAAATTTACGCAAATGCCACATTGCGTAAATTAAGCAAAAAGTGTGTTTTACTTTTTAGAAACTAGTAAAGAGGAATAGGGTTTCTATCTACCTTACTTACACTTGTAAGAACGATGCGGTGGAGTAACCCAACTAGCCAGGATTTTGTGTGTTACCAGAGGGAGGCAAAAAATACATTTACATTTTTGCATTGGTGTGTGTGAGAGCAGCTCAAAAATTGCTCTCAATTTCAGTAGCAACGACTGCGTCGCGGCGTAGGAAAGCAAGCGCAGCGGCGCTAGGAAAGGGCGTAGGAAAGAACGCAGCGGCGCTTGTACAGCTTATACTATGTGTGTTTGAGCAGCGCTGCTTTGAGAATTTTCGTATGCACGCCAGATAGCAAGCTGCCGGCCCCTGCACTAAACAGAAGTCGGCAGAACAATTGAAAAAAAATTAAATAAAAATCGACGCTTAAACTTCGTTTCGACATACATTTGTATGGCCGTTAGTTAACATTTCAACCATATTTAAGTTGTATGGCAAAATATAGCCTGCAAATTGCATCTCTCTTGGAAGGTTTGGAAACTCTGTGCTTGAGTTGTTCCATTTTCTGCTGTAGCGCGTTTTTCAACTTCAGAGGTTGGGAGCTTTAGAAACAAATAAGGCACTGATAGAAACTTAGTCTGATTAAAATCCACAACGAAAAACGACCTCGTCGACCAGAAACCATACGAAACCATTCTCAAACCAGTTTTTGAATTAAACTCACCCCGGGGCAGCCTGAGTTCAAAAACAATCGTATGTCCACAACAAACAAACCGGGTCGATCTAAAACCAACAAGACGAACTTTAACAGTTTTTGAAAAAACCCCCCGGGGCGGCTGTCTTACCTAACTTCTAAACTAAACTGACCCTGGTCGAACCGAAACCAAAAATCACTTAAAACTATTTTAACCAGTTTCTGAATTAAACCCGGGTTCCAACCAGAATCAAAGTGATTTTAAACCTATTATCGGTTAAACGCCCCGGGGTGACCTACTTCAAAAGTTTGACTAATTCACCACTTTGACTAAGACCCCGGGGTCCTGAAATAAACAGAGTCGGGTGTGTCGCGACGAGAGTCGAGACGTAATAAAGGAATTACAGGGGATATTTCGCCGGAGGGACAGGCAGGAATCAAAAATTATCGTTGGCAAGAGCGAAATGTTCAAAGCCGTGGACGGTTCTTATTGACTTTTTTTGGACAACGGAAAATGTTAATTGTTATTTGCTAGCTCTGTATTTGTTTCCTTTAATGTAAACAGCGTTTTTAAGTACTTTTAATTTTTGGTCTCGGTGGACCATCTTGGGTATTCTTGCAGTTGTGGGTAATCTTCGTTTTTCGGCCAAGATCTATTGAACCGAAGTGTCGACACAATGTTTACGATATGAAAATGATTGAGCTAAAAGCTCAGCTCAGCAACATGTGTGCGCAGTTTCAGCAAAGCTTTTTATCGGTGTGCTGAATCAAACTCAATTCTCAGCAAAGCTTTTGGCTTAGCAGTCTGTTCATATTTCAGCTGCATGCGGAATGCGGCCTAAGGCCGCATAGACTCCCAAAAATAGTAGCGGCGCATCTCTTGAAAAACAGATCATCAAATCGGCGTAGAAATACCTTTCAAAGACCCAAACTCTTGGAATAACAAGCACCAAACAGATACTGGAAGACCAGGCTAGAAACAGTGGAACCCGAGCGTACTACAGGAGCCGCATATATTTCCCCCCGGGTGCGGACTTTTGAGAGGGGCCCGGAGCCCGGATCTAAATAAAATATGTACAAAATGAGAAAAACCCCCAGGCCCGGAATCCCCTTTCGACAGGCCTGGCATCAAGTAATCAAAAGAGATTTTTTGCCTTCTGAGGACCGTTAAACTCAACCACTCCTAGTTCCCCCCCAATTGGCTTACCTGAGCATGAATTTCGGTCATCATGCGCGCTCGCTGCGAATAGTCATCGTATCGCTCCAGCAGCATTTTGCCCGCCTCCTCATTGAGCGCCGATTCGGGATTTGGTACAATCAGCAGGCATTTGATGGTCAGCAGAATGTGTTTAATGCCCAGATCCGGTTTCCAGTCCTTTTTCAGTGTGTTGACACAGATCTCGCCATTGGCGGCCACATTGGGATGGAATATTTTGGTAAGGAAATAGGCCTTCGGCGGCGTTTGTGGGAAATCTTTGCTGAGCGTCAACTTGACACGGAAAATGCCGACGGCGTAGGGGGTGCCGGCGGGGCCATCGATGAGTGCTTGTATATCGGTGACATCGCTCTCATTGATCATTACTTTGATGCCCTCCGGGGGTGTGGTTTCCATTTCCTGCAGCTCCCGCATGACCTGGCGTATGGTTTGGGGTGAAAGGTTCTCCACATTGGAATACTGCTAATAAGAGAGAAATAACGGGGGTTACATGTATATACTTAGGCGGGCGGGGGGGAGGGGTGTACATTACCGAACTCATGGCTCTGCCACTTGGCCTCCAGGCGAGACGCTGGGTGTCTGTAAGTGTAAGTGTGTGTGTGGGAGAGTTTCAAGGTTTCTCCGTTAACTTAAGGATATCTCAGCTAATCCTAAAGATGTCTTCTCTTCCGTCTCCTCTTAATCTGTAGTGTTTTTCTTTTTTGTTGTGCGTCTACTTGAAATTTTGTTCTTGTTGTTGTTGCTGCTGCTTTTGGTTTTTTCTTCTTGTATTGAAATCGATTCGCTTGCCTTCGTTGTTGTTTCTCTTTGATTTGTTATTATTTTTCCCACATTTAAACAAATTTTTGCTCAATTGCACACTTCACGCTCAAACAACAACAATAAAAAAAAACAGCTTCCATTTACAGTAACCCTAGTCGTATGGCGTGCTCTTCAATGTGAGAGTATGCGTACTTTCTTAAGACGTGTGATAATTACTAAATGTATGTAGATGTTTGTGTATATAAATTTAAGTAAAATAATTCACCAAAATTATATTTAACTCAAAACACTTGTGTAAGAGATTTTGTTACACTGAAGTAAAGGGCACAGATACGATGATTTGGCAATTTCTGTTCCAAAAGAGCATAAACTAGTCGCTGTGCTGTAAGCAAACAAACAGCTCTCTATACTGCTGTTGGCTAAAGTACATATAGTTGTCTCGCTCTAGCCACCCTAAGTCAACTTTTAATGCAATTGCACTTTAACTTGAAACAAACTTTCAACACTTATGATATGAATTTAATTTGTTATTTTTAAATCATTTTGCTTTAGCTATTCTTATTTTATTTTATTGCTTGGGTTCAATTTTAACTTTTCTTTGAGCACTTTCCAGCACTACTCCCCCACTGTTAAGCTACTACGCCACAAAATGTTAACCTCTTAACATGTTAACATCGAAAACACTCTCCAGCGCCTGGACGAGATTTACTTACAATCCGCCATCTCCATCCATTTCTTTTTAATTAATTTAGTTTTAATTTAGATTTTTTAATTCTAATTTATTGAAACGGTTGTTTTTGTTGTTGTTGTTTCGTTTGCGTTTGATTTTAATTTTGTGTTTGCTGCCGTGTGCGTGTGTGAGAGTCGGTGCGTGCGTGTGTGTTGCAAACGAAAAGTAAAAAAATGTCTAAGAATAAAATAAACACAACGGCAGCCACAGCAGCCACCACCGAAACGAATCTAATCGAAGTGAAATCAAAGGTGAATCTAACTAATATGCTTAACCCGTAGAAGCTACATTCATATAACACCAAGGCGTGGCTCACTCTGGCGGCGGCCCTGATCTGGCAGTGGCGGGCGGCGGCGGCATTGCTGATTCATTTTATTGTACATGTGTGTGGGCCAATGTGCACACACACACACACACCCCGGCGGGGACTGGCTTTAAAGATTAGGCCAAGAATGTGCGCCAAGTGGGCCCAGCCGTTGACGTCCAGGGACACACACAGCAACAGGCAAACGGTGGCGCAACAGTTGAGGGTTGCTTCAAGCGGCATGGGCGATCCACGGCTCAACAACAACAATAACTTTCTATATGCAAATGTTTTCGCTTTTCTCACCGAAGCATCCTGCTGGAATTTCCTACATTTTTTTGGGGGATCCCCGTTTTCAAGTGATATTCTACCTTAGGTCTTATTTTCTGGCCACTTTATTAGGCCTTCTATTGGTTACTTAGTTGTTTCACTTTTCCATTTAGGCAAGGTCTTATTTGTTGATTTCTAGAATATTTTGGTTTTTCTTTTAATTTCCTAAAATCCTTTACTCTTCATCATTCGGTTCAGTGGTTCACAGGGTTTTTGAACCGCAGGTTCGGTTTATTACATGCTTTTTGAAGCCAACTGAACTCACTCTCAAGTTATTAAATATTTATTGGAAATCTGCTTCCGTTTTCGCTGAAATCTGCGCGGCAAAAAATGCCAAAAAGTGCACTTCATATTCTTGGATCGGCCGAAATTCTTTAAGAAATTAGCTCAAAGACGTTTCCCACTTAAAAGAATCTGTAGATTTGTCCTTGCCCTCTCTTTCCCGCTTCACCAAGATTGTTTTCCCTGTCAGAATTGTCCGAAATTAGGTCAAAGGCGTTGCCGTTTTAACACAATCTATAGATTTCACCCCGAATCTACTTACCCGCTTCACCATGTTTAAATGTCCGTGTTTTTTGTCTGATCTTTTTATTCAAAATAGTTCGAAATTAGGTCAAAGACGTTTCCGACTCAGAAAAATATGTAGATTTGACGCTGCAGCCACTTTACCGCTTCACCATGTTTCAATTTCCGTGTTTTTTGCCTGATGTGTTTATTCAAATTAGTTCAAAATCTGTAGATTTGTCCTTTTTCTCTTTACGACCATAGTTCTTCATGAATCTACGCGGAAAGTTTTGTTTCGAACTTTTGAAGTTACGCCAAAAACTTATTTTCTGTTCTAGGATAACCCTTCATTCCGCCGTGTCTCAGCGCTGTACTTAATTATAAGTTATAAATAACACTTTGCGTGGAACCGATAGAACCGGAATAAAACCCATACATTCCCATGGACATGATTTAACGCCGCTTATCAGCTGAATTAGCGGTTCTATTACGGTTTGGTTTGACTCAGAACCGTTTAGAATTTCTGATATTAACTCTGTTGCAACTAGTTGGATTTCCTGTTTTTCCATTTTCGGTCTTTTATCTTAAAAATCTCCATCTTCTTATATATCAAGATTTCTTTTAATTTGCCTTTTCTGTCTTTCCTCTTCGGCCCACTTTTTAGTAATATCTTCCATGCAATTCTTTCATCTGGGTGTTTTTTTCCCCCCTTATTGAAGCAATCAATAACCCCTCCACTTATCCATCTCTCTTTTCTTTATTCACAGTTCGATGCGGAATTTCGACGCTGGAGCTTCAAGCGCAACGAAACGGAGCAAAGCTTCGATAAGTTTGCGGCCCTCATTGAGCAACTACACAAGTTGGCCAACATACAGTTTCTCATACTCTACATTGATCCACGGGACAATGATCTGTTGCCTATTAACAATGATGATAACTTTGGACGGGCCTTAAAGACGGCGCGTCCCCTCTTACGCATCATAGTGCAGCGGAAAGGTGAGTCTCCTGCGACACTCAACGCTAAGCGTTTCACTTACTTTCCCTTCTCCTCCTCTTCCTTCTTACCAGATGACCTGAACGAATACTCTGGTTTTGGGACCATGAAGCCGCGCAATTTGATTGGCAGCATATGGCAGCTGGGTCACACGCCAGTTAAAACCAAAGCACCCTCCATATCCATACCCCACGATTTCCGTCAGGTGTCGGCCATCATTGATGTGGACATTGTGCCGGAGACACACCGGAGGGTGCGTTTGCTTAAGCACGGCAGCGACAAGCCGCTGGGTTTCTACATACGGGATGGGACTTCAGTAAGGGTGACAGCCAGCGGACTGGAGAAACAACCGGGCATCTTTATATCCCGCCTGGTGCCAGGCGGACTGGCCGAAAGCACTGGCCTGCTAGCCGTCAACGATGAAGTCATTGAGGTCAATGGCATTGAGGTGGCCGGCAAGACCCTAGATCAGGTCACCGATATGATGGTGGCCAACAGTTCTAATCTGATTATAACGGTCAAACCGGCCAATCAGCGCACCCTGACATCCACACATCGCGGCTCCTTCTCGCGCAACAGTCAATTGTCCAGTGGGTCGCATCATACGAATCATACAAACACCTCCGATGAGATAGAGCACGATGATCAGGATGATATAGTTGATCTGACGGGCGTAACGCTGGACGAAAGTCCTACGGGGGGTCCTACAACAACCACAACAACAACGGCAACAGCAGCAGCGGGCAATCCTCCTCATCAGCAGCAGCCACAACCATCACCGCCCACTTCGCATCATCATCATCATCATCACCAGCAGGCAGCCTCCAATGCATCCACCATTATGGCCAGCGATGTCAAAGATGGGGTGCTACATTTGTAATCTAAGAGGGGGAGAGTTTAAGCACAGAACACACAGAACAGAAATGAAAGGCTCGACCTCAACTCATGAATTGGGAAACACAAAAATTGTTCAGCTATTTAACCAGCAGCAGAGACATGTAACTTGAAGGGGGAATCCTATAGAACAGCACACGACTGGGAAGAAAGATCTAATTCTAGAATTTCGGTATATTTTTTTTTGAAAACCTGTCTTCATATATGTTTCTTATATTTTGTAAAATGAACGTCACGTCACGCATAACAAGCAAAACAGTGCCTTGGACTGCGTTAATAGCTAACATTTAGCTTTTTTCCCATACCAAAAAAGCCAAATGTTGGCTATTAACGCATAACGCAGTCCAAGAGTAAATGTTGTATAACAGTCAAACTTTCTTCAATACATCGTATTGGGAATGTTAGGTATGTGTGTTAGGTCTCTTACCGTGTAATAACTCCAGTTTTTTTAATCCCCACTTTCCTCATACTTTCCGTACCAAGAACCAAAACCTTTACATTTACAAACTCTTCTAGTAAACCTGCTCTTTTTGTATAAAAGTTCTGCTCAAAAAGTCAACTTTTATCATCTTCTTAAGGCATCAAAATAACTTTTACCTACATTTTCTATATCAAAAATAGTTTAAAAAGAAAACAGATGCATTCAGCATGGTATGATCGTTGGAAAAAAATGTATAAGGTTTACTAAACCTTAGTTTTTACGACTGAAGAAGCATTAAAAAGGCAATCCATCTCACCAAAAGTAGCTAATTCAAAGTATTAATAAGCTTTGGACCAACGTTTTAAACTAAAACCTTTCGGTTCAAAACTTTATCAGAATGTAAAGGCTTACAGCCTGGGCTTAAAATGTTTGTTTCAAAAGAATAGAAGCATATTCAAAATGTAGCACACCCATCTTTGGGTTTCTAATTTTTGTGGTTCAAAAACAACAGAGTATTTTCAACCAAAACTGAAACATTTACTTGAATACAGTAAACATTCTATACAAGCAGCTAATCTGAACCAATATATAGATAGAAAAAAGGAGTATATGGGGGGACTCCCCTCAAACCAGATATAGTAAAAATTGTTAGAGTCTACAGACAAAAATCTATTCGGAACAGGGCCCAGCATTATGTTTATGTTTTTTCTCAGCTATTATACAAGGTTTTGTTTGTCAAAATGATGTTGATTGAACTTAGTATGAAAGAACTTTTATGATAAATATAAGAAAAAAATATGTGAATTCAGTGGATAAAATGTATGATATACAGAAGAGATATACAGCCAGCAACTGTTACTATTTTCGAATCGAAATGAGTGAATGTTAAATGTTCTTAGCTGTTACTTTACATGTCTGATGAGTTCTCCAGTAAGTTAAATGGAAAAAGCTTCGGAATATCCTATTCAAACTGGGCGCAGCTTCCAAAAAACTGAGACTTTTATCCATAATCCTATAATCAAAAGCCGCATCATTCACACTGAGCACATCTAACATCCAACATCATGAGTCATAAACATATGCCTGGCCGAAATTTGTCATGTTTGTAGCATGTTTCTATCAGACACTGACCCACTTAATGGTTTGACAATCCAAAAAGTTTAAAAATGTTGGCATAGCAAATAGTTATACAGCATTTAAGCTCAAGATGTGGGATGTTAGAGGTTAGATGTGCTCAGTGTGATTAGCCTATAACCATATCGATTCCATGTAATGTGAATAGAGCTCTTCTTTTCTTATTCGAGAACGTCACACAATCGACTTCGAAAACAAGAACAGGTTACGAAAATCCCCTGCTCTAAGACATCAACTAGCACAAATGTAACTAGTGTTTGAAAACCTTAAGGGGTTTATAGTTACTGCATCATTATCATCATTATGATCATTTTTTAATTTTTCGTACTTTAAAAAGGCAACGTTTTTGGCTTATCTCGAAATTACTAGCAGATTCTTACACCATCACAAACTGTTAAAGTGCCTTTTGCAAGAAACTAAAGAAAAAGTTCCGAATTGCCTGATTTGTTTTTCATTTTGGGCAAAAGAAAGAATTAAGATAAAATAACAAAAACTAAAATTTTTGAAAAGTATTAAATATAATTATCAGAACTGAATCACAGGAACTGAATCATCTGCTTCATTCGTTTAGGTAAATGCAGACTTAAAAGTACTTAGAAACTGGAAATGTTTCAAAAAACAAAAACGGTTAAAGCCAAATCCAAAATCTTTCAGAGTGAAAGCACTTGCATTAAAACTTTTCAAAGACTTTTCTAACTAATAAAAGCAAAGACAATGAAATCATTTTCCCCGGTAAAACTTAAACAAAATCGTAAAAAGGGATTCCTTGAGCTCAATTTACACGGCCTGAGTGTCAAAAAAACTCAGCTCATCAACTCAGTTTAGCATTTACACATGTCCGAGAAGCTTGGCTGAGTTAGTTACAAAACCAATGGTTCTTTGAGCCGGTTCTATTACACCTGATCGCTGAGCTAAGTAGATAGACAGATACTCAGATACAAAACTCAGCTGAGAAATCAGATCCTGTAAATTGGGCTTAAGAAGTGAAATGAATATCATCGGGAACCTTAAGCTTTCAATTCGAATTCAAAAACGAAACTTAACGAATTGAAATATTTACAAAATGTTCGACCCCCTAAGATATTTTTGCCTAAGATATTTTTCCAAACCAGTTCGATTTTCGTTATATTGTTTGAAAACTATGAGATGTATCACCGATTTTTTAGTTATTTTCGAAGCTTTCCAACTCCTACACTTTAGCAAAAACCGGATTAGAACTATGATAGGAGTCATAACGGGGCATCAGCATGCGCGTGACCCACCATGACTTCTGTCATAAGTTGTGGGAATGAGGAGGAAATAGAAATCATCCAATACCTTCTTTGCGACTGCCCTGCACTTCTTAGGAAACGCATCCAGCATCTGGGCAAACCATTCTTCAAAGACCTGGGCAGACTGGCAAATTGTTTTTGTGGATTCCTCAAAATGGTTTAAATAGAGAGACTGCGCAGAACCTGACCATCAATTCCCTTTACCCCCCTCCCCCACCCCAAACTTTTTCCACCACATATTAGGCATCACAATGGGCCAAAAGGCCTCTTGGTGATCTCGTTCTCTGCCGAGCAGCCTATTTAACCTAACCTAACCTAACCGTTTAAGCTCAAAGAAAATTTATGCAATCGATATCTCTTACAAAAGCGCGATTCAATGTCTTAATTAAGGGACACTATCAACAAAATGCTTATAATTAAATTTCCAAGAACTTTTAGCTTTCAATTCGAATTCAAAAAGAAAACTTTAAAATGAAATATGTTTAAAAAGCTCCTCCCCGAAACTGGGCCCTGAAAACAAGTGTTTTTAAAGTCATTATAGAAGCTTTTTCGATATTTTTGAAAACTAATCGATATTTAACCCATTTTATGACGCTGTTCGACTAGTCGAACGGTAAAATTAAAAGTAAAAAGTAAAAAGAAATCCCGTGGAAAAAGTAGCACTAGGAGACCTTAGGACACCTGCGAAAGTGTCTATTCAAACTAACGAACAATGGCCTAAATGTCCAATGTAAATAAACAATGTCCTACATATTTCTGTATTTGGTCTCTAACAACTGAACTTATACATGTTATCTGAATTGTGCCCTTCCCTTCCTTACGCTCTCCTGGTATAACAGGTTGAATTTTTTGACTTCGGATTCGTGTTTACTGAGTCCTAATTACACAAGAAAACTAGCTTTCACCTCTAGATAAAAAACTTCTGACTAAACCGACTTTCATACGCTTTCGGAGAGGATTTTAATCATTTTTTGCAAACTAAGCGATATATAACCCAATTTTCAATCGGCTTTGAAGAACATTTTGATAGTTTCAAACTGAAAAGTTCAGAAACGATATCTTTTATGCAGTGCTACAGTGTAAGCGACGTTCTAACGAGAATTTTAGCTTTCAATTCGATTTCAAAAACGAAAGTTTATATTGAAATTTGTTTGAAATCCTCGTTCTACAGTCAGGGCTCTGAATCAAGAGTTTTTGAAGTCAACTTACAAGAGCTTTCGATATTTTTGTATATATCTTACACCGATTTTCATAGGCTATCTGAGAAGATTTCGATTTTCGCTATATTTTTGGAAACTAAGAGATATTTAACCCAATTTTTATTCAAGATACTGATAGTTTGAACCAGTCTTTTATTCAATACTTCAGTGTAAGCGACTTTGCAGCCTTACGTATACTATCAAAGAAGTGCAAATCAATCAATTTACAAGAACCTTTAGCTTTAAATTTGAATTCAAAAACGAAACCTTAAGTCAAAATATGTTGAAAATGTTTGTACTAAAGTCGGGACTCAGAAAAGTGAGTTTTTGAAGGTAGTTTCGATATTTTGTGCACACCAAGCGAGATGTATATGGAGTTTTCATAAGATTTCCAAGAAGATTTTGATGGTCTTAACTGTTTAAGTTCTAAGATAATGTTCCAAAAGTTTGTCACAGAATAATCAGTGATCAGAAACGAGAGTTTTTGAAGATTGTTTTGATATTTACAACGATTTTTAAACGTTTTTGAAGAAGATTTTGATGGTCTAAAACAGAGGTGTCCAAATACCTCTTATGCGTGCGTTTTACACACACAGATAAAAAATCCAAAGTCAGAAACAACAACAACAAACCACAAGAAAACAAACGAGAAAACCGGTTGTGTGTGTGTGTGTGTGCTTGTGGCTCGACTACAAAAACAAAATCGACGATACAGCGCTGTCTGCACGTATTGTTGTTGCCTTCAGTTTCGCAAGAGCAAAGGAGAGAAGGAGAAGAGAGACACATTCGAAATTGTTGCTACAATTTTGTTTTGCGCAAAGCAACAACAAATGCGCCTCTGGCACCCCTGGTCTAAAACGTTTAAGTTCTAAGAAATTCTTGTAAACGTTATATTACACAAAGGTTTGGATTGGAAGGGTTCAGTAAAGGTCTATAGCCTTACTTACACTATCAAAAAAGTGCGCATCAATCAATTTTTTTTAAAACAAATTTTTGTAAACGACTTCTTTTACAAAGACGCGGCACGAAGTTGTCATTAAGGGATTGCAGCCTTATGCACACTATCAAAAAAGGCTAAAAAAACTATAAATTTCGTAGATGCAAAAGTTAGATCACAGCTCGTTAAGTTGAGTACATAGTTTAAACACTTTGTAGCCTTACTTACACTAGCAAAAAAGTGCAAATGAATCAAGTTAGTAAGTTTAAGAATTCAAATCACAGTTTTTATTAAATGTTTGATGATGAATTTTGTGTTGATTTTGATGGATTTTCGTTTCACATTTTCATTTACATGTCTCATGTCGCTCCTTCCCCACCCTTAAAACATTCCAAATTGTTCATATTTCCAGTTTTTAAACTAGATCCTCTGTTTTTTTAAATTTTTTTAAACTTATGCTTAAGTGAAAATGTCAACTGAATTAGACAAAGACAGCAGCGAGAACGAGTGAGAGCATCGCATTAAATGCAATACCACACAACTCCCCATTCCCCCTTAAATTATACCAAGCATTCCATATTTTGTTTTTTTAAAAGAAAACCTATTCCCTTTGTATATTTGTTGTTTTTGTACGTGTGCAAAGCTTGATAAAACTATAAAAAAAAACACGTTGTACTTTAATATTATTGATTCTTTTTCGTAATGTGTCTAATACTCGTTCAAGTTTTGTTGTTGAAATTGTGAGAAAGAGAGAGAGAAAGAAAAAACACCACTAGCGCCTTCGCCTTTGAAGCGAACTCTTTTATACACCCCCCAATATACACCTACTACATCTATGTTATACACTTATCTAGTTTAGAGTTTAGTCCAAATCGAGAAAAAGACATTATAATGCAGACACTGCTCTGCCACTTGAGAGTTAACATACGAGAATATATCTAAATATATATATATATATATCAACCACTTAAATACATATATCCTAGGTATATAGGTAGACCGCCGCGAATCTGAATCACCCCCTTAACGAATCTGTGTCCCCCGCCTTCCTTACTTCCTCTTTATTTTTTTTTTTTTTTTAGAAAAAAGCAATAAAACAAACTTATTTTAAAAGCAAACTACAAAATCAACTTAGTCCACATTTTGAAAACTGAAAAACACAACTAATATTTCGATATATGTATTATTATTTTTTAATAAATGTAAGTCAAAGAAATTGGAAAACAAAAATGGACTCGAAATTTATTGATTTACTATTTGCAGCTGATGGAAAGAAGGGATTGGTTAGAGAAGTGAAATATTTCACAAGCTATGCGGAAGATTCTTAAAAGATTTTATATTTATGATGAAAGCAACAAATTTAATTTGTATTTAAAAGCTGGCGCCATTTAACGAAACTCTGTGATACTGTTCTCACATTTCAGTACTTGGAAATGTAATGGAGTAGTGTCCTAAGTGTCCACTTGCAACTATTGCTGTAAGATACCAAGAACTCGACGAATTTAATGGATCATTCTACATGAAAATTATTTTATTCAATGACATTTTTATGAAAATATTCGTCCGAAAAAATTGAATTGGACACGACTGAATGAAAAACTTGATCAAACACCAAAAGCGCAATGAAAGAGTGCATATTAAATGAAAAACATTTTAACTTGCTAAATTGTAAGAGTTACAATATTATACCCAAACACCTGCAGGGAAAATCATAAACGTTTAGACACAATTTCAAGGCGGACACAACGAGAAAAACTTTGACAAAACTAGAAACTTGGAGATAAGGGAAACTCAAACACAAATTCATATAACTAATAAATAAAACCCAAGTACACCAATATTACATACTTAAGAACACAATGGATAAACAGGATTTATTAGATCTGGAGAGAGATCAAAAACCAGCATATCAGAGGATCAGGACTAAATCAGACGAAGGAATTGAAAGAAAAAATAGGGGAAAGTTAAGTTCGGCTCGGCCGAAGTTTTGTATACCCTTGCAGCTTCCATTGAAAACAAAAAAGTTTTTTAACTAAGACTACTTTTTGGACCTTACTTTTCTATGGGATCTATACTATATAGATGTCTGATTTCGACCAAACTTGGTGAAATTATGGAAAAGCATAATACACTGTTAAGGGGGTCTTCTCATTGAGCAACTTTTTTTTTCGACTTTTTTTTTTGCATTTATTTATAGCTTGGATATTCAAAAATATCCCCCCAAAAGGATTTTCGAAAACTCGAATTAGTTTAGGAGATATAGTCCTTTTAGTGACCCAATGTGACCTAAATTCCCAAGCAACTGCAAACTTAAAGCGCGTTTATCTCGAAACCACGTTTTTCGAACTGGCGGCCATGATATCTCCAGTTCAACTGAACCGATTTTCATGAAACAAAAGTGGAATCGACGCAGAATTGTCACCATTCTCGGGTGAACCTCGACCATAATTTTAAAAAATTTTTTACTATTTTTTTTTTTACACTAAACTACAAAAAAAAAGCCCGAAATTGAAATTTTTTTTTGAATGGCCGCCATTTTGTCAAAAAAATCACAAAATTAAGTTTGAGGTTCACCCGAGAATTACATCTATACTGATTATAACCCCGTTTTTTTTTTCATTTCGGACGCTCCGGAGACCCGGAATCGTGGCCGCCGTGACGACACCTTTTTTTTTCACCACCAACTTTGAAGTCTCATTACTTTTTGAACAGCCCTCGTATCGAGGCAAAAAAATTTTTTATTTACTTTGAACCTTTTGTAATACAATAAATAAAAAAAGTTTTCAATTATTCTTTGCGTTTTCAAATAAGAATTTTTTTAAAAAGGGTCCAAAAACGGGTTTTGAATGAGAAGACCCCCTTAATTATGAAATTTGGAGGCGATCCTAATTAAAGCAAAAAGTTTTTCTCACTAGAACTTATTTTTCGACCGATCATTCATACTACGGCTATATGCTATAGTCATCCGATTTCGACCAAACTTTGTAGAATTGGGTAAAAGTATATAAAATAAGAATTTGCCAATGATAAAGACGTTTTCATTAAAAACAAAAAAAGTTTTTCCCACTAGAACTAGTTTTTCGACCGATCGTTCCTATGGCAGCTATATGCTATTGTCATCCGATTTCTACCAAACTTAGTGAAATCATGGGAAAGGATAGTAAACTAAGAAATACGTACTTTGGAGGCGTTTCCATTAAAAACAAAAAAAATTTTCTCACTAAGACAAGTTTTTCGACCGATCGCTCCTATGACAGCTATATGCTATAGTCATCCGATCCGGCCGGTTCCGACAAATGTACAGCGTATATTTACCAAAAGACTTCGTGCAAAGTTTGGTGAGGATAGCTTTAAAACTGACGGAGGACATAGCATAGAAACAGACGGACAGGGCTAAATCAACTCAGCTCGTCATGCTGATCAAGAATATATATACTTTACGTGGTCGGAGATGCTTCCTTCGCTGCCACTGGATGAGAATATTACACATTGACAGCCGCCACGACGAAGAAGAGGATTGCGAGGAGCAAACAGATTTGGACGACAGCAAAGAGAACAGTTCGGAACTCTCTTTGGCTGGTTTGGAAAGTGCCTATGGCACACGTCCGCCACTGCCGGTGGCCTTCCAACCGAGCGATGAATTCAATGTTCATGAGCTGTTGCGTTGCCCTGTCTAATATACCCTCACTCACCCTCAGTTCAGTGCAAACGTCCCTTCTAATAACACGCATGCTGCACCTGTGCTATTGGAAACCAAAATGCCAAATGGGATCCGAACGATTGACGAGCGTTCCTTTTTTTGCAAACATGTTCTTTTTGCCGTATGTTGGAAGGCATAAAATCTGTAAAACATGCAAACGTCCCTTCTAATAGCACGCATCCAGCATGGAGCAGAGAGAGCCGAGCGTTTTTACGAAGTTAAACCAACAACAACAACCCATGCAAACGTCCCTTCTAATAGAACAGTTCCTTCTGCGTTTCGCACCTATACAAAAGCGAAAGGAAGATTGCAGGTTTTTGCAACTATTTCCTAGTGGCAAAAGTTGTATACGGGATGTGCTTCTGGCATGCAGTCAAGTCCGACTGGGGTGTTGAGACGGGTTGTAAACCAGAATGGATGACAAGAACTTTGGATCTAAAGTCAACCAAAATCTACCTCATTTGACACAGCATCAACGAACGAAATTTGAGAGAGAGGCATTATTAGTTTATCATCGAGCTCTTACATATTTGGGAAAATGGTACGATTTGGAAAGATCTCCATTTAAACACTGCAGTGTTGAACCTTGAAGACGAAATAGTAGACCAAAAACTATTTCTTCAAGCGGCTCAAGCGGTTAGTCTTGATGTTTACGACGAAATGCTTTCTTAGGCGAAGATTATCTCCAAAATCAAATTAAATTTCCGTCTCCTGATCTCTGCGGATTTCTGGGCAACGAAATCCAAAAAGAATGATGCCAGCTACAGCCACTGCTGGACTGTTTCGAAGCAAATAAACGTTCCGTAGGGTGGTGCTGTCTCTAGGTGGAGCGTGGAGCTTACCACGAGTGGCGACTAGTAGCCGTCTCAGCTTAAAATGGCGCCTTTATGCTCTTGGCTCCCTCTTATGGCACTTCAACAAGCCAAATGGTGTGATTTCTTTAAGCCCTTTGCCAAGGCTTTTAAGCGGCTGGTGCAGTCAAGGCTTCTAGCTATTGACTCTTTTGATTGTTTTTAACGCTTTTCGCCCATTCTCAGACTTTTAGAAAAGATAAAGCTCGAAGTACAGCTTGCCAATAAACGAAAAAAAAGAGATTTATTATTGGATTTTGGAACCTTCATGTTTCTGTCTTCCTGACACTTATTACTAATTACTAAATTAACGTTCTTAACATGTCTTTTGTTTTCATAGTGAATCGAGCATTCATTTTGTTAGATTTACAAGATTTTCTTTTGGAAACCAACTCTGAGCAAGAGATTAAGACTTGCATATAAAGGAGAGAGGAGATGGGATGTCTTACAAACTATGACCAAGTCAATTTAACAGCAGCAGAGGAGAAGGGGTTAGGACCATTCACTCGCTGCTGCCCGCTTCAGCCACATTGGCTGCATTATTCTCGCAGCATTGCCAAATGGTGCGTGCAGCCGGACGATCCTCACTTAGAGCATTGGTACAAAGATAGAACAACTCCACAATGCAATTGTATTCATCGCTCAGCTGGAAGGCCACCGGCAGTGGCGGACGTGTGCCATAGGCACTTTCCAAACCAGCCAAAGAGAGTTCCGAACTGTTCTCTTTGCTGTCGTCCAAATCTGTTTGCTCCTCGCAATCCTCTTCTTCGTCGAGGCGGCTGTCAATGTGTAGTAGATGTGGCGGCACCAGAGCCAAAGTTTCATAGATAACCAGACCAAAGCTAAAGATATCTGCCTTGGTATCGATGACCTCCGCGTCGTCGATTACCTCTGGAGCTAACCATAGGCCGGTGCCCACATACGACAGCTGTGGATTGTCCTTGAAGTTCACTTCACCATTCTCATCCAGTGGCAGCGAGGTGCCAAAATCGCACAGCTTACAAATCTCAAACTCGCCCTTGACAAGCACATTGAAGGATTTGATGTCGCCGTGCAGCCAATTGGCCTTGGTGTGCAGAAAGTCCAGGGCATGGGCAATGTCCGTGATCATTTTGAAGGTATGTTTGGCCGGCAAGGGGCCCAGGTGCTCATCATGACGCTCCTCCAGTATGGAACCCAGCGAGGTGCTGCACATTTCCAGTGCCAAAGTGTTCATACCCTCGGGGGAGGTGATGACACCGCGAAAGCCCACTATATTCGGATGCTCCAGTTTGCTAGGGGAGGAGGGAAATGACAGGAATCAATTTACTCACTCTTTTACTCTCACACACACACACACTCGCACACACTTACCGTAATATGTCCGCCTCACGGGAAATGCGCTCATTGAACTGCTTATCCTCATTGGCCTTGGTATTCGTCAGAATGCGTTTCACCGCCCAGGGTGAACGCATTTGGCCCTGGCGCGGAGAGCGATCCAAGCGATAGACACTCACCCCCGTGCCTAATCCCAGCCTCTTTAGCATGGGCGAGGGGGGGATGCGTATAGGAGTACTGAAACTTTGCACATTCTCCAAATGTAAATTGCGCAACTTGCGGCGTGGTGTCTCCACTTCGTTTTGCATTTGGATTTGTCTGCTAGGAATGACTTAAAGTCCAAAAAATAATAGAAATTTTTATTTCAGTTGGGAAGCGACGCGCACCGTTTGAACTGTGAATGAAATGTCATTTCGCATTTACCAACACTAGGCAACACTAATTTAGCCTTTTTCCCGCAGCTTGGACGTTTTTTTTAAACTTGGCTGCGGGAAAAATTGGAATGTGAATTTTGTGATTTGCAATTGCTTTTTTAAGCTTCTTTCTTTTTTTTTTTTTGTTATACCCCTGTTTCACTGGCACATTTCAAAGCACGAAACTTCATTATTTCAATGCATTTCCTCATAAGACCCTCAATGCATCCATGACGGATGGTCAAGTCACAAGCCAAATGAGCTAGCCTTTTTATCGCCAAAAGTCTAGATATTCAGTCGTTATGCTATCGAGTTCAAATGTGGCACCAATAGGACAGCTGCTGCTCAATATTAAATAACAACAACTACACCAGACACAGAATAAATTTGACAGCACAAAATTTACATTTTTTGCAATTTCCCGAAAAGGACACCACAACATTCGCTGAATGTTCAAAATGCCAATCTCCTGGCTTGTGCGCTTCTAATTTTCGCACAAGAGAAAGGGGACCTACAGTTTAACCCCGAATCCAAACGGCAGTTTGAGATGCTTTTGCATGGCTAATTACTACAAAACTGGCGCCAACAGCAGAGAGGGGTGACCGGGTGTAAAGTTTATTCAAAGAAAAAACTTTTCATTAGATGTTTCGAGGCGGGATCGACACTAGCCGCTGAGCCACCCGGCCAGTACCAAAAATACTTACTTGATTTTAGGGCTTTTCCAATTTGTTGGCCTTAAAATAAAACTCAGACTCAGTTGGGTACGTTTTTGTTGTACATATTTTGTTTAATACTAATTTTTATTCAATTTAAAATTACTTGTATGTCATCTGGTTTTTGTTTTAAATGTTTTTTTCTTTCGTTTACCATCAACTTTTTGGTATTTTCTTTTGGTAATTCGTTATGCAATGCACTCATACAATGGTGTATACGAGTTTGGGTGAGTGTGTGTGTGTGTGTGTGTGTGTGCGTGTTTTTGCGTGTTTGTGGCGCCTTCGTTCGAAATGTTGTATTCGCGCTTGGAAAGTGTTTTGCTTTTGTTTCTGGTATCTAAAATGCGACAATGATTTAAAAATTGCGTACAATTTTTTGTGTTTTGCATATATTTTTAGATGCCACATTCAATTTTTGTTGTTGTTTGATTTTGTTATTAATTATATTTTTTTGTTGGTTATGGGAAAATGTAATTTGAAATGCTTGTTATTGAAATTGTCTATATACTTAGGTATACACGTACATATATCTATATATATAAATGTATGTATATATATATATATATTTAATGAATTACGATTTGTTACTGCTGTTGTTTGTTGTTGTGCGTTAAGTATTTATGTTTTTGTCCATAATTCCATTATGTTCTAGCGCTTCGTACTTATAATTATACAACTTAGTTGGAAACATTTGTTTTTTTTTGGTTTTGGTTTGGGTTGTATTACAAATTACATAAAATATGATTCGATCTTAGACACAAAAAAAAAAACAATATCGGTTATGTTGAGAGAGAGTATATGCATGTTGTTTATGTCTGTGTGTGTGTGTGCAAGGTATACTTAACAAGGTAGTCGCACACGCTCGCTCGCCCTCTTTGCTCGCCGCTCTCTCGCTCATTTTGACATTTATATAAGAGGCGGTGAGAGAGCAAGTGCGGCTACCTTGTTAAGTATGCCTTGTGTGTGTGTGTGTAATGCTAAAAGCTACACCAAATACAACTTGATTCGCAATGGAGTGATTTAATGAGGGTGGTGGGGGGGGGGCGGAGCGGGGTGAGTGCTGAACTACTACTTGGCCTACACTAGACGTTACGTTTGATTTGATTTTTGGGGATTACGAGTACAAGTAGAATACTTATGAGTTCCGTTTTTGTGCGAATTCTTCTTCTTCGAATTTCCTTTGGTTTTCTATGGGAATACAAATACATACAGACATACTTACTATATGTGCGTGTTTTGGTACATAACAGTGCTGGCCATTAATATATAGCACACTCTTGATTTATGAAGGATTCGGCATAAAAGCTGAGTGCTTCGATTGGTTTCATACTGTTCAAACTTTCTGAAGAAGTTTACTCTCAATTTTCAGTTGTATTTCAACAGGAAATGTTAATATTCATTCTGTAAATGTACATTCAGATCAACATTCGGAACATACTCCATAACATTTACTAAATGTTCTATTATTTTTACATAAGAGCTGAATGTATGTATATTTGGATTAACATTCGTGACATTCTCTACAACATTCCCTAAATTTGATGTATATTTTCACATAAGAGATGAATCTTAGTGTAAATTCGAATCAACATTCGTAACATTCTCTACCACATTCACTGAATGTTTTGAATATTTTCTTGAATGAACATTCGGAACATAGTTCTCAATGTTTTCACATAAAAGTTGAATGCACACTCGTGACATTCTCCACAACAGTAACCGAATGCTTTAAGGCCCATTCTCTTTCAGCAAAAAATTTTTTCCGACTTTTTTTTGCATTTTTTTATAGCTTGGACATTTAAGAATATAACCCTAAAAGGGTTTTTTGAAATTCGAAATACTTTAGAAGATATAGCCCTTTCAATGACCCAAAGTGACCCGATTTGCCTAGCAACTGAGAACTTTAAGCGCGTTTATCTCGAAACCACGTTTTTCGGCGGCGGCCAGATTCCGCCAGTTCTAGACCGATTTGGATGAAACAAAGTTATCGACGTAGAATTGTCACCATTCGGCCGTGTTACTATTTTTTTACACTAAACTACAAAAAAGGGTCAAACGATTTGTCACGGGCGCCATTGTCAAAAAAACGCTTTTTTACTCGGCGTAAGGGCGGAATCGGCGCCAGCACCACTTTTTTGAGGGCCAACCGAAGGCGGGGAAAATTTTTTTTTTTTTCATTCATTACTAATTCAATAAAAAAACAAAATTCAAATATCTTTTTGCGTTTTCAAATGAGAATTTTTTCAAAAAAGGTCCAAAAACAGCAAGCTGAAGGAGAATAGGGCCTAAATGTTAAAAAAACGAAAGGACAGTCAAAAGCGGTAATGTAAAAAGGAAGTAACGAAAAAAAAAATGTTTTTACATAAAAGAAATCAGTCTAAAAATCAGAATTTCACAAAAGATAGTATCTAAGTTGTAAGGAAGTTAGATAACTAAAAAAAGTGTCAAAAAGTTAAAAATAAAAAGAAAAAAAAAGTCAAATGACGAGGACGTTCACAACCTGTCAGTCAGATAAAGTGTAAGACAAACGGAAGAGTAGCCTAAGGTGTTTTATAGTTGTTAGTGGTAAGGTGTGTAAAGAAAAAATGTTTATAAGTGTAAAAAAATAAACAAGAGTTAAAAAAAAGAGTGTATTGTCTAAAAACAACGTAGGAAGAAGAAAAAGGTTAGTAGGGGTTAGAGATAATGGCAGAGAAAATTAGGTGAATAGCGAGGGGGGAAACGGTGTGTTCCAAGGAGTAAAAAGTAAAAAGAAGAGAAGAGAAATAAAAAGAAGAAAAAGTGGGGAGTGACGGCAAACGAATCAAATAAGAGAAAAAAGCGGTGTCAGAAGAAAGAAACGATGGTGCGTTTCGCAAGCGGTTTTAAAGTATTTAGTCAGATTGTTGAGAGGTAATAAAAAATATAAGGGGTAATTTTTAGAGTGGGTAGCTGGTAAGAACATATAAAAACTGCGTTAGTTAAGCGAAAGAAGCAATTCAAAAGGGATATTTAAGTGTTATACCATATAGATCGTGTTGAGACAAAGAGTAGCAACATAACAAAAAATTTTATTGAATAAAAGGCTGTTAGAGAATACACCATAGAAAAGATAAAACGAAAAAGTTAGAAAATTTTTCTAAAAACAGCGTGTGTGAGGAAAACAGATTAAAAATGGAGATTTAGTGTTATTTATGAGTATGTCATGAGCTTTATTTTCCTAAAAACACGTTGTTGAGCGTCGTGTGAGTGCAAAATAGAATGATTCAAAAAAAATAGCTTTGTGTAAAAAACCAAAGTTTAAAAAATATACGGTGGTAAAAAAACAGATAATTAATATTTTTTAGAAACAGTAGTTGCGTGTAAAAGGAGTAATCTCAAACGATATGTGTTAAGAGTAAATCAAGCTGTTTATGAGTATAAGCTGTATTTCAACTCCATAAATATAATTTTTTACGAGTCTGCAGTTATTTTCGCTAACAACAAAGTTGGGAGAAAGTAGATTAACTGCTTTATTAGAATGTTTTTCTGATTTTGTGTTTTTGAAGCAGCATGCATAAGTCGTGACACTTTCAAGATTCAAAGAACTTGTAGTTCTAAGTAGCGCATGCTTGTGACAAAAGTTTGTGTTTTATAAGCTTTGTGTTGACTCGTGCATGCTCGGGACACGAAACCAAATAGACCCAACTTCAAAGAGTTTGTAATACGAAAAAAAATACACCCAATCGAACGTTTCACATTTCACAATATTCGTTAACAAATACCTTTCAGGTGTGTGCTCTTAATTTATGGCCAGCATTGTACCTTAATTGTTTCTGTATTTTAAAGAGAAAGATAGATTAGAGAGATAGGCAGTGTATTCTCATTTCTTCTTTGGTCTTCAGCCGTTCTCTTATTGAGCCATTGTTTATCCGAGTTTTTTTTTTTTTTTTTTCTTTTCTTTGGTGTTTGCAGGGAGGGACGAAAGTGGAGGCTTGAATTTAATGAGCAGCCTCCGCCTATTCCTTGTATAAAACATGGGTTTTTCTATGTTATTATTTCATTTCATTTTTTTGGTTTTGTTCTTTGAAATACTTTGAATTTGGTGGGTTAGTATACACATATATTTTTATAGATATACGTTTTCATTTTTTTTTTTTTTTTGGTTTTATCGTGTGTTTCGTTCATCTCATAAATGCTTTAGGGGATTCCTTGGGTTCGTTCATTAGAAGAGTGTTTCCATTTATGTATTAATTAGTTATATTAACATCACTACTAATAATCAAAAAATGGACATTTATAAACTTTTATATTTGTTTTGTATATTAAAAAATGTTTTGTTTTTTGTATTTTTTTTTTTTTTTTTTTTACTTATTTTTTGTTTATTTTTTTAAACATGTTTAAACTTTTGTTTTGTGGTAGCCTTGAAGTTGTCGGTTGGATTGGGAAAGGGATCAAAAGGGTAAGAAAAACATAATTTTAAGGTTTAAATTAATTCATCACAGTTCTTGTTGTTGTTGTTAATGTTTTGTGTTGTTTTTGATTAACTGCATTCCCAACGGTCTACCAAGTAAGCGAGAAAGTGTGCAGCTCAGCTGAAAATGGTAATCTGTACCTACTCACTGGATCAGCATAGAAAATATAGAAGCAAAACAACCAACCATTTGTAATATATAATTTTTGGTTTTTAATTGAAACAAAAAAAAAAAAAAGACAACAGAAAAACAGTTTAACAAATTAAAAAATAAAACATATTATGTGCTGAGTTTGGGGGGAGGAGGGAGAGATTGACTGCTTGTAAACGCTATGACTTAGTTCTTACCAAACAAAAATTACAAATATTGTGGGGGGTTCTTTTTTTTTTTTTGGTTTTGGTTTTGATGGTCCAAAATGTGTGAACTTAGTTAACCTATGCGTAACTAAAAAAAACAAAAAATCATATATACTATATATATATATGTATATGTATAATATGCAATTAGAAACTAACTTTTAACTTCATTTTTTGTTTCTTTGTTCTGGTTTTTTTTGTTTTGTTTTTGTTTTCTTTACTTCCCTTCATTGCATACTCGCGCGAGCGGTTCGCGTTTTTTGGTGCATTTCATTAAACTTCTTACTTCAGGGCTTACTCCAAGCGCGCCTTGTAGGTGGTCTTCCAGATTTCGGCGAGTGTCACGGCGCTATGGAAGCGATGGAAAATGCATAGAGGCAGTGTAATGCGCTGAATGATGGACCAGGGCACAAAGCCATAGAACTCCAATTGCACCTGCAGAGAAATTAAATGGAAGAAGTTTGAGAAAAGTGGTCAGTTTTACATATACAGTTAGTGGGTAGGTACATTAAGGTGTGTAATGCTAACAGAAAATCACATGCTGAAACAGAGAAATCATAAAAATATTTATAATAAAACCCTTTTCCCTGAAACTAGTTGGTACTCCTTATTTAAGGGGAGATGGCAACAGTTTTATACAATCCAAACAGAAATTGTATCTTACTGGAGTAAAAATTTCTAATAAAGTCACAAAAACAGACTGAACAGACTGTCTGAATTCGTAGTCTCGCTTCTCCATTGAAAAGCTTAAGGGGGCAACTTTTTTTTTTCGACTTTTTTTTTTGCATTTATTTATAGCTTGGATATTCAAAAATATCCCCCCAAAAGGATTTTCGAAAACTCGAATTAGTTTAGGAGATATAGTCCTTTTAGTGACCCAATGTGACCTAAATTCCCAAGCAACTGCAAACTTAAAGTTCGGTTCTGGGGGTAAAATTGATAAAAAACTACGTTTATCTCGAAACCACGTTTTTCGAACTGGCGGCCATGATATCTCCAGTTCAACTGAACCGATTTTCATGAAACAAAGTGGAATCGACGCAGAATTGTCACCATTCTCGGCTGAACCTCGACCATAATTTTAAAAATTTTTTACTATTTTTTTTTTACACTAAACTACAAAAAAAAGCCCGAAATTGAAATTTTTTTTTTTGAATGGCCGCCATTTTGTCAAAAAAAAATCACAAAATTAAGTTTGAGGTTCAGCCGTGAATTACATCTATACTGATTATAACCCCGTTTTTTTTTTCATTTCGGACGCTCCGGAGACCCGGAATCGTGGCCGCCGTGACGACACCTTTTTTTCACCACCAACTTTGAAGTCTCATTACTTTTTGAACAGCCCTCGTATCGAGACAAAAAAAATTTTTTTTATTTACTTTGAACCTTTTGTAATACAATAAATAAAAAAAAGTTTTCAATTATTCTTTGCGTTTTCAAATAAGAATTTTTTTAAAAGGGTCAAAAAAACGGGTTTTGAATGAGAAGACCCCCTTTAAGTTGATCAGGAATGACTCACAGGCTATATCTCAATTAAGATAACCGATTCGAAAGTGTTTCAAAAATGGCTCAAAAGTGGTTCAGAGCCATTGTCGAGTCTTGGAGCCAACACCACCTAAATATTCATTTCTATTAGTCCCGTGGTTCAATTTAAATTAGCTAAAATTTATTGTTTTGATTTGATTATTGCCCATGGTTTCGCTTAAACACTAAAATACACAAACACTCACACATATTGTAAATTTGTAGTGGCAGCGTCTGCGCTGATCGCATTCTCGCTCTATTCGTAAGCCGTTTAACTGTCAACGCGCTCTCTTTATTGCTATTCGACGATGTTTTACTGGTTCAGAGCCATATCTCGGGAGTTATTTAAGTCCTGAACCTATAAGCTATAATATGGAGTTGAATATTTGACTGATTCAGGTTCAGCTGTATAAGCTATGAAAAGCGCCCATATCTTCGTCAAATGAAGAACTAGAGGACTAAATATTTTTCATTATTTTGTCTGCTGTAAGATCGCTTTGGGAAACTAGTTCCCTGATACTGCTGTAGATTCAAAGCCAATCTGAAATGAATAAGTCGGCGTTTACACGATGAAGCAGACTTCATGAAGTTTTCTCAGTAGGCGAGAGAACCAGGTGGGATTGTATAACTCTGTTTACATATTCTATCAATTTTCCCTAACATAATTATAGCTTCTTCTATGTTGTACCTTGGGGAAATCTGTCTTATACGATTTTGAAAAATTCTTAAACTATCTCCTCGGTCTTTTTCCACACACATTCTTAAAGACTTAACGCTCAAAATCATGCAAATTTTGTATGTACATTTAAAGCAAAACTGAAGAATCACACTATACATATATCGTATATACATATTTTTATAGGTAGAACAAAACGAACGATTAGAGAACGAGATCGTTAAACGTCTTACTTAACTCAGTCTCTCGCTTACGTACATATCTACTTACAGGATTGGCGAATACTTTTTGAGCTTCGAATGTGTAGATGGCGAACATGGCCACATTGCATATGAGTAGGAAGGTGACAATCTGACGTCCCGGCTTGCTGCGATCGTGCTCGGGCAAGTGGACGCGACGGCGCGACACATCGGCAATGAAGAGCAACTGGAGGATAACCTGGAAGACGGCCACGCCGCCCGTGGTGGTGACCAGCAGGCTGGGCTCGCTCTCCAAAACCTTGAGACTGCCGGCAATGATGCTGAACACGGAATAGGTGAAGAGGCCAAAGGCCGAGATGCGCAACAAGATGTCGTTGAGATTGGATTGCTCCTCGCAGCGGAACTTCAGGTTCTTGACTCTGTGGAGTAGGAGGAAAAAGTAGAAATGGGTTTCGGTTTGCCTTTTGTTTGGCTTGTCTCTCACCTGATGAATCCCACTATGATGGCCAGTATGGCGAATGCCATCAGAATGCAATGACTGGCATCGGCCAGATAAATGGCCAACAGCGAGAACTGCCGATGACGCACCAAGACGAAGAAGAGTATCAGGCAGATGAGCGCCCCCACCAATAGCAACAGACCAAAGAACAGACCCTTCGACGAGCCCACACAATCGACGCGTCCGGAACGTGCCTGCTGTGCCATGGCCACCGCCCGACGCGACAGCATCACCTCCAGCCGGTGCTCCAGGTCCTCGTCGTTCATCCGACCCGGATAGCGTCCAATGTGCTTCCACATGACATACAAAACCACAGCGCCAATCAGCGAGTACTCAATGATAAACGGATAGAGATACGGGGCAGAGTCGTACACTATGGTGCCCATTATATCAATGCGTCCACAGGCAGTGGAGTTCAGTGTGCCAATGTTGGAGGACAAGGCCGCCGGGTAGATATTGTCCAGGCTCTCCAGATTCTCCAGCGACACCAGACCGGTGGACTCCTCGTGCGAGAGATCCGAATAGGTCTGAAAGCTGTTCTCCATGCCGGGGCCAAACAGGTTGTTCATGATGTTCACCGCACTCTCCGTGGTGCTGGGGCTATAGGTGGAACCAGTGACCACAGCGGGCAACGTGGCGGAGGCGGAACTCGGAGCAGCACTCGAGAACAGGCGCTGCAGGCTGCCGAAGGGCGATTCACTGGTAGAGCCATCGGTGGTGCTGGAAATGGTGGTGGTGGAAATGGTGGTGGGGCTAAAGGTGGTGGTGCTAGTGGTGCTAGTACTACCTCCGGTAGTAGTGGCCGCCGTGGTGGCGCTGGTGATAAACTTCTTCAGCTTGCGTGCCATAGTAGTGCTGTGCCATTGATACCCGGGCGTGGTGTAGGGCGCACGAGTGGTGCTGGTGGTGCTGGTGGTGCTGCTCGTGGTCAGGTCACCGCCCATGCCCAGACTCTTGGAGATACCATCTACGGTATTTCTCACCAGCTTCGATAAAACATTATCGCTCTTGTACACATTCTTGGGCAACAGATCCTCTCCATCCAACACCTCGAACTCACTGTTCGGTCCCGCATGCGTGCGCAGTACAGTTCCGGCATGTCTCAAAGCATGCTGACGTATCGAATGCGAGATGGAGGACGCACTGGGATCTGCCTCGCGCTTCTGATGATAAATGGTGATCTCCAGCAGAGATTCCTTCACCAGGGTACGTATCCACACACAGATATTGGTGGCCACCACATGCATCAGACCAAAACGAGCGATCACCTTGAAGCGATGTATGTTCAACTGTAAACGCCGAAAGAGAGACGGAGAGAAGAGAGAGAGAGAAATGTTGGAGAGCGGCACGCAAGTTGACGCATAAATTTGACGAGGGGGTAGTACATAATACAATTAGGGGCACCTCCTGGGTTAACCGTAGTCTCTAGTTAAATTTTGCAGATGGAATCCAGCTCTGATTACACTAGGCAACACTCAAAATATAAACTTAAGAACGAAACCAAACTTATTTTCTTTTATTCCAATGGTCAACCAGCTTTACGGTCACACTGCCAGCTGTTCACGAAATCTAAATCAACGGGTTGATGGGTCTGAATACCACTATTATACAATTTTTTTTCTTCTTCATAAACTTTTCAGGCCTGTTCCCGATTTCGATTTCGTTTGTGGTTTTTTTTTTTTCGAAAAACGATCAAATTATTCGGTTTTAAAAAGTTTTGCCTAAGAGTCAGGATGAAATACCAATTTTTGGAAAAAGTATTTTTTTTTTTTTCCTAGAAGTTTTTTTTTTTATACAACCCCTTTTTGGGAAGTTTTTAAAAAATTTAAAAATTTTTCCCCCCCTCTATTTTTTTTTAATCTTTTTTTTTAAATTTGTACCTTAGAAATTGCATGTAGACGAAAGCAAAACGATCGAAATGAAACCGAGCTGTTCGCAATTCCGAATCAGCGCATGCGCAGTGCTGATCGAAATTGTTTCTGTGCTTTATGCTTTTTCAAATGACCACTATTATAAAGATTTTCGAAAACTCGAATTAGTTTAGGAGATATAGTCCTTTTAGTGACCCAATGTGACCTAAATTCCCAAGCAACTGCAAACTTAAGGGGGTCTTCTCATTGAGCAACTTTTTTTCAAACCCTCGTATTTTGACCTATGCGTTAAGTTTTCTCCGGTTCTACCGGACCGATTTTGATGAAACAAAGTGAAATCGACGGAGAATTGTCAGCTCTTTAAAACTGCATTTAAACATTTTTTTTTTTTTTTTCTCAAACCAAAAAATTACTTCAAACTTTAAACGCGTTTATCTCGAAACCACGTTTTTCGAACTGGCGGCCATGATATCTCCAGTTCAACTGAACCGATTTTCATGAAACAAAGTGGAATCGACGCAGAATTGTCACCATTCTCGGCTGAACCTCGACCATAATTTTAAAAAATTTTTTACTATTTTTTTTTTACACTAAACTACAAAAAAAAAACCCCGAAATTGAAATTTTTTTTTGAATGGCCGCCATTTTGTCAAAAAAAATCACAAAATTAAGTTTGAGGTTCAGCCGAGAATTACATCTATACTGATTATAACCCCGTTTTTTTTTTTCATTTCGGACGCTCCGGAGACCCGGAATCGTGGCCGCCGTGACGACACCTTTTTTTTCACCACCAACTTTGAAGTCTCATTACTTTTTGAACAGCCCTCGTATCGAGGCAAAAAAATTTTTTTATTTACTTTGAACCTTTTGTAATACAATAAATAAAAAAAGTTTTCAATTATTCTTTGCGTTTTCAAATAAGAATTTTTTTAAAAAGGGTCCAAAAAACGGGTTTTGAATGAGAAGACCCCCTTAAAATAGCAAAATTAAATATATTTCGAGATCAGTGTGACCGAAGTTTCAAGAATTTTTATTCGTAGTTTTTAAAAAAGGGTTTCCTTATTGGTACAGAAGAAATTGGTTTCGTTCAGAAGCTGGAAAAAGTCTATTAACTGTTGCCTAGTGTGACTCAACTTAAGATCAAAGACTGTTGAATATACTAGATGACGCAATTGGAAGAATTCACTTATTTCTCAATTTGGTTACTTTCGCTAACCAGAGAATCTTGCAGTTTTTACTGGCTCGAGGTCTTGTTATGCTATTGGCATAACTTTAAACAGAGGCACACAACACAACAAAGGAGGCTTCAGGTTGATCGGACGCGTTTCATGAGGGAACAAATCCTCACTCATCAGCGATCTTGAGCCTGTCAAAAGTCTGTCAAAAGAGCAGTCTCTCCATGCCAGCGACGGCAAAACTGTTTGGGAATTCCAAAGGCAGCTTGCGCGCAAAAACACCAAAAAGACAGCCATTCCTCTTTGTAAGTGTGTGGCCTCTATTGGACTTTGCCAATTGGCATTGGACTAACCAGAGAATAAGTTTTGGTACCAAAGCGGTACGGTAGGAACAGAAAACATAGAACACAGTGATGTATGCATCTTGAGGTTCTATGTATTTGGTAAGTGCCTCAGAGGATTTCGAAATACTTTTGAGACTATTCCAAGGAAATCTTCTATACGAATCCAACAACCAAATGCGCCATCCAGTATACATTTTATCTTTGATTCTCTTTTCTCTACCATTCCATCTGCAAATCCATACGACCACCTAAAACACACATATCCAAGTAACTTAAAGCTAAGCTAGAGGTTATTTTATATCATATTATATACAATTCATATATTATATATATATATTTTATATATTTTGGTGAGTGAAATGAGCGTAGTATGTAGGTAGGTAGAGTAGAGTAGAGTTAGAAAATGATTTGTATATCGTACCTGAAATGGCGGCCTAGTCTGCGATCGCGCGAATGGGGCGGAGTTGTTTGGGATTATGTACACAAAAATGGTTCATTAAATAACTACGTTGCAAGAATTTCGAAATTTGTTTAAACAAGAATGAGTGAGAGAATATGAATTGTTTGGCTGGCTGGCATGAATATGAGTTAGTGAGTGAATGAGTGAGTGAGTAAGTGAGTAGGTGAGTAGTGAGGGGAGGAAAGCATGACAAAGCGTGATTAGCGTTGAATGAATGAACAATGAATGAACTGAGAACTCAAAGAGAACCGAACCAAGGGAACTGCCAATTAGCACGCCAATTCGAACAAGTCAACGACCCTAAACTAAAATGAAACTAAAGCTAACTAACCTCACTTTCGTTAAAAGGGGGAACAGGTGGAGGGCGGGACTTTTGTTGGTTTTTTAGTGTATGCACTTAACATAGTCGTAGTTTTTAAAGTAGTTTAGCTAGTAGTTTAGGTAGAGTAGTTGGTAGTCTCAGTGGTTCACCCTTATTTCACTTACCCGTGCATTCATGAAGATAAAATACATTTGCATAAAGGTAAAGATCATCTGTAGCAATGGATTGACACCAATCAAGATGTGATGACACGGCGAATCGAAGGGTATCTCAAAGAATGAACCAAACTCCAGTCCAATGTAGATCATGGCGCCCAGACCAAAGGCTAAACAACATCAGAAAATTGAAGAGTTATTGCATCATTTAGGTAGTTTCCCCCCATTTAGTTTAGCCGCCTACCAATGGCTCCAACGCGCAGAAAGAAGCTGCCATGTGTGAGATCACTGTGTGTGGTCTTCCGTTTGCGTACATTTTTGGGTGTGACAGCCACCTCGGCATCCACGGGTGCTTCCTAAGTAAATATGATTCAGGGTTTTGCATTAGTCAACTAATTGAAAAGTCCTTAACACTTGGATGAAAGTTTTACAATAATTAACAAAGATTTGTGAAGCACAAACAAAAACACAGTGGTGTCAAAATGCTCAAAGAGGCAAAATAAAAAAAAAAAAATAAGTGACACTTTTTGGTGTTCATTATTTGATATATCAGAAAACGCACCTGATATGCGGCGCTTTTGCTCGCCTTGCCTGAATCCTTAGACCCTTTCGCATCCTTCGAATCGGCTGGATCGGCATTCTTGGTTTTCTTTGATTTCTTCTCTTTGGGTTGGGGTTTCGGTTTGCTGCCGCCATTGCCGCCATTGCAGCAAGAGCTCTCTATTAAAAAAAAGGGAAGGGTGCACAATGAATTCAAAGGACAATCACCCACCATCACCTTCAAATGCCTCTTACCCTGCAGCAGGAAACAGAACACATACAACAGGAAGAGTATGCTGGTGCCGTATAAATATGTAAAGAATGTCTCATAGTAAAGCACCGGTAGACGGTGTGTGGTCACATCGCTGATCACATACGCAATGCAGACAACAATCAAAAGGATCGCATAAACCAAGCTGGTCACTATAAACAGTGAAGTCCTGTGGGTGGGTGGATGGGGAGAAATTGTTTAAGAATTAAGTTCAAGAAATAAATACCTAAAAGATGACACTATTCTGGGTGCTTTCTGTGTGTGTTGGTGGTGTGAATGTCTGTGGCAGCAACATAAGTGTGTCAAGTTGACCCACTATAGTCCACCGTGTGCGCAAAAGTGTGAGTAGGTGAGTGTGTGTGTGTGTGTGTGTGTGTCTGAGTCTGTGAGTAGTTAACACATGCAATTATAATGAGACATCTCAAGAGTCGGTTAACTTGTGTAACCATTAAACGTACAAACTGTTCCAAAACTGTCGATATTTGATTAAAGGAGAAGCAATGTGTGGCACAGTGGTACAAGTTGGGTATAGATTTTTTTTAGTTTAAGGGTAACTCTTCATTAATTTCGAAATTTTAACTGGGTTTCTTAGGAAACTCTTAGATTCTTAGAATTTCTGGAAATCTTAGGAATCTCTGAGATTCTTAAAAAACTTTGGGATTCTTAGGAATCTCTGAGATTCTTAGAAATCTCTGGGACTCTTAGACATCTCTGGTATTCTTAGGAATTTCTGGGATTCTTAGGAATCTCTGGGATTCTGAGGAATCTTTGAGATTCTTAGGAATCTCTGGGATTCTTAGGAATCTCTGGGATGCTTAGGAATCTCTGGGATTCTTAGGAATCTCTGGGATTCTTACGAATTTCTGGGATTCTTAGGATTCTCTGGGATTCTTAGGAATCTCTGGGATTCTTAGGGATCTCTGGGATTCTTGGGAATCCCTAAGGTTCTTAGGAATCTCTGGGACTCTTAGGAATCTCTGGGATTCTTAGGAATCTCTGGGATTCTTAGGAATCTCTGGGATTCTTAGGAATCTCTGGGATTCTTAGGAATCTCTGGGATTCTTAGGAATCTCTGGGATTCTTAGGAATCTCTGGGATTCTTAGGAATCTCTCGGGATTCTTAGGAATCCTGGGATTCTTGGAATCTCTGGGATGGGGGGGTTGTGGGGTAGGGGCAGGAGGAATCCTGGGATTCTTAGGAATCTCTGGGATTCTTAGGAATCTCTGGGATTCTTAGGAATCTCTGGGATTCTTAGGAATCTCTGGGATTCTTAGGAATCTCTGGGATTCTTAGGAATCTCTGGGATTCTTAGGAATCTTTGGGATTCTTAGGAATCTCTGGGATTCTTAGGAATCTCTGGGATTCTTAGGAATCTCTGGGATTCTTAGGAATTTCTGGGATTCTTAGGAATCTCTGGTATTCTTAGGAATATCTGGGATTCTTTGGAATCTCTGGGATTCTTAGGAATCTCTGGTATTCTTAGGAATCTCTGGGATTCTTAGGAATTTCTGGGATTCTTAGGAATCTCTGGGATTCTTAGGAATCTCTGGGATTCTTGTGTTTTGCTGGGAGGATTTGGGTTCAGGATCTCTGGGATTTTTAGGATTCTCTGGGATTCTGAGGAATCTTTGAGATTCTTAGGAATCTCTGGGATTCTTAGGAATCTTTGAGATTCTTAGGAATCTCTGGGATTCTTAGGAATCTCTGGTATTCTTAGGAATCTCTGGGATTCTTAGGAATCTCTGGGATTCTTAGGAATCTCTGGGATTCTTAGGAATCTCTGGGATTCTGAGGAATCTCTGGGATTCTTAGGAATCTCTGGGATTCTTAGGAATCTCTGGGATTCTTAGGAATCTCTGGGATTCTTAGATCGTTTTGGATTCTGGGATCTAGGAATCTCTGGGATTCTTAGGAATCTCTGGGATTCTTAGGAATCTCTGGGATTCTTAGGAATCTCTGGGATTCTTAGGAATCTCTGGGATTCTTAGGAATCTCTGGGATTCTTAGGAATCTCTTAGATTCCTTAAAAAATCTTTCGAATTCTTAGGAATCTCTGGAATTCTCAGGAATTTCTCGGATTCTTAGGAATCTCTGGAATTCTTTGAAGTCTCTGAGATTCTTGAAAATCCATGTTCCCTAACTGTTCTTAGATTTTATTCCCAGTTCCATCGTGAATGCTAATAACTTCAGAAGTTTATAAGCCGAAAAACTGAGCGCTTTCGTTTGTTTGTCAATTTCTGTCTCACTCCGTCCTATGCTAGCATTAGTCAATAAACTTTATATTTTACGTGTAGAATACAAATTTTGAGCTAATTGTTGCTGATAGATATAGAACGCCTATAAAGTTCAAGGACGGTCGCCACTTCAGAGTAGCTTGATTTCGGCGCATACCTAGCTATACTCAATCAGCTTTTAGCCAGTCAAGGTTGCGGCGCAACGAGTTTTTCGCTGGGTATGAGCTAAAGTACTTAGTTTGTCTGAGAACTGGCTCAGCTAAGAGTTTAAGCAACTGTTTAGCTACCTTTTTATACCCGTTACTCGTAGAGTAAAGAGGGTATACTAATGTCGGGCAGAAGGAAGCATCTCTGACCCCATAAAGTATATATATTCTTGATCAGCATCAACAGCCGAGTCGATATAGCCATGTCCGTCTGTCTGTATGAACACCTAGATCGCGGAGATTGGAAGAGCTAGAGCCACCAAATTTTGTATGTAGATTGCCCTGAGTAACGGGTATATCGAAGTCGGGAAGGACCGACTTTAACCTACGCTCTCGTTTTATATGGAATTGACACCCAGCTAAATCGACTTAGCTTGTCTGAGTACAATGCTTTAAGGACAAATTGATGACGCATTAAATTTTTCCTTTAAAAGATCTAAGACAAGTTGGTAAATAGTTTTACATTCGGCTTATTTGAAGACTATTTGTGGGAAAGGCCTTAAGAAAACTTTAGAAATTATTGTGCAAAAATGGGCGACTACTCTTCAGTCTCTTTCTAGGAGAATTAACATTTAACTTCGTATTAAAGCCAATGAGCCTAAGTATAACAGATTTACCTCCTTTAATCCATTACTTATGTAATCTTAAAGACTACCAAACTTATGGATTCAAGGGAAATCTGAAGGCAAAGAAATTTTAAACAAGTAACACTTGACACTGTCAAAGTTTTTGTATACAAAATTAAAAAAGGTCCTTTTAAGGTCTAATAATCGCCACTTTAGACACGTATTACTTGAATAAACTGGATGAGTTGTAACTTGAACAAGAACTGAAATAGATTCTTAATAAAGAACTTTCGACACAGCCAAAACTTTAGGATACCGAAATGTAATGGCAACATGTTTCAGCACGTTTGGGCATGTTTGAGCACGGTCCTATAGGAGTAGGTAGTTGAAAGCTTATTTCATAGTAAATTTACTAAATGTTGCTCATTTTTAGCAGGCGTTTCTAAAACATCCAGAAATCGTTTCTGAAAAGGCTTTTGAAAGCGAATCTTATGACAGTTTGCTCATATGAAGATTAACTATGATTTTGAGCATGCCTTTTTCAGATATCCAGAAATGCTTGCCTAATCGTTTAAGAACAGGCTATTGAGATTTACTATGTAGATTTACTTATATTGTTTTGCTCATTTTGAGCATGAGCAAAGCTCAATTTGAGCAAGTTTTAGCACGTTTGAGCACTGTCGGAACTTCAGTTATGCTTGCATAGTCCTATAGGAACAGCCTTTTAAAAGCTTATTTCATAGTTAATTTACTAAATATTGCCTTACTCATTTTGAGCAACAGCTCATTTTGAGCATGCGTTTTTAAAATATATCCGGAAATGCTTGCTTAATCGCTTAAAAACAAGTTTTTTAAAGCGAATCTTAGGGCAGTTTGTTCATATGATTTACTTATATAGCCAAGCTCATTTTGAGCATGAGCAAAGCTCAATTTGTGCCTTTTATTTAGCACATTTGAGCATGCTTGAGCACGGTCGCCATTTCAGTTAAGCTTGCTTAATCCTATAAGAACAGGATGTTGAAGTTAATTTTATAGTAGCTTTGTTCATTTTGAGGAAGAGCAAAGCTCGTTTTGAGCAACCGTTTATAAGTTATAAGGAAATGCTTGCTTAATCGTTTAAGAACAGGCTGTTGAAAGCGAATCTTAGGGACGTTTTCTCATATGTACATCTACTAATATAGCTTTGCTCATTTTGAGCATGAGCAAAGCTCAATTTGAACCTTTTATTTAGCACATTTGAGCATGCTTGAGCACGGTCGCCATTTCAGTTATGCTTGCTTAATCTATTCTGAATAGGCTGTTGAAAGTTATTTTCAAAGCAGATTTGCTCATTTTCAGCACGAGCAAAGCTCATTTTGAGCAGGATTTCTTAAGATATCTAAGAAAAGCTTGCCCTATCGTTCATAAACAGGCTATTGAAAGCGAATCTTAGGGACGTATGCTCATACAATAATATTGCTTTGCTCATTTTGAGCAAGAGCAAAGCTCATTTGGGAAAGGTTTCTTCAAATATTTAGTCCAAGATTAATTAAAATTATTGAAGGAAATTATATTAATATCTTCTCATGATTAAACAAATCTAAATGTTTCGTAGCACCAGCTCGATTTCATTTGACTCATTCAAAAAGTTGATTACGCTAGTTTTTCTTTTAATTTAACTTAGATATTTCGAAGAGGCAGAGATCTTTTTCATGGTAAGACCTAGAGACTCGAAGTGTAAGGCACATACATCAATTTCTTATACTTGTTTTACTTTTAATTGTATGCCACGCCCCCTGCTTTTCACGGAATTTAATAAAAACCTCATATCTCCCACAGTTTTATAGATATGTAGATAGATCGTACCTTCTGGACATATTTGGTAGTCAGCATTATTCATGGATTAACCGCAGGATTGGTAAAGATCGGATGAACGATAGTCAAGTCAGGTCAAGTCAAGAGCAAAAGTAAGTTACTTTGAGCTATGCTTTACTAATATTCTTTTGCTCATTATGAGCCTGAGCAAAGCTCAATTTGAGCCTTTTATTTGGCATGCTTGAGCACGGTCGCCATTTCAGTTTTATTTAAAATCGCTTGACTACAACTTAAAGCATCCTTAGCAAACGATTGCCTAAATTGGCCCTATTTCAAAAGTAAAATCCTAAGTAGTTCACTTAGTGCCCATATTTATTTGCCATCTGCTTGGCTCTGAGCCCATTGTACAATATGTGCAACTCATTTGCGTTCTTTGACCCAGTTAGAGGAGGCAAACATTGCTGCAAATGAGGCACCACCATCAACTACCCCCCACCCGTTAAGCACTTAGACAGTTATTTGCATATAAGCACAAACACACATACAGCAGACGAGTGGATATTTGCCAGTTGCTATATATATAGAGCTTTGATTTGGAGGCTGTATCATTAGAATAAAAGTACAGTTGAACTGCGCTTAATGGAAGCGTTATTAGAAAATGGCAAAATGAAAGTTGATATATTTTGAAGTGAGTTTCTGTGAGTTGAAGTTGATGAGAGATTGGAAAAATAGATGATTTACTACTTTTGATGAATATAGATTTTTAAACTTGAAATATTTGTAATCCTTTGAGAAAACATTTCTTTATCACACTTATTTCTGAAATAGTTGAGCTTCTTATTTCAATTTTGTTCAAATTTTCACATATAACAAATGAGATGTTATTGGAATCAGATATATAATCGTTTGAAACCATTTTCTAGAGATAGTTTAAAGAAATCAGAAAATTAAGTGAGGTCTGGTCTAGGTATTAAGGGCCAGCTTTAGCATTTTACAAATTGGTTTAAAAATGTGGTATGTGTAAAGGACTCCTAAAAAATTTCTTTGAAAATAAATATTACAGAAGTTCTCGAGGGCTATGTGTGGCATTTTTAGAGAATTTCTTTTTAGTTCTTATCTATCTTAAAGTGATTCGAGAAATTCTTGTCCTTTGGGAGGATGTATAACCTTAATAAAGACATTCATTTATAGGAGGGAAGAATGTAAGAAAAAATGGAGTAGTAATATAATAAAATTAGATCGGAATCTAACTTGAAAATCGGATGGATAAAGTTATTACCAATCTTGGAATATATGCATCTTATTAAAAGCAAAGTTTTAGTTAGTTCAAACGAATTTAAAAGTCTTCTTCCTTAAAATCTGTTAATCGTATCCTAAGCAAAACTGTACTTTAGTTGATCCCATGCATTATTATATGGTATATCCAAACAGAATCAGAGTTTGAATGAAAGTAACTAATTTTAGCTTGATTCTAAAATATTTTAGGGGATGTGAAGGTTCTTTAAAGTTCGAACGAACATAAAAAGAGACCAAATATCAAGTACTATCAAGTCCTGAATATCTGTAGGGATTTTTGTATAAACGTTTGCATTTCGAACTAAGCCGGGATCACTTTATAAGTCAATTGATAAAAAATAAGTTAACTTATTATTTATATATGAATAGAAAACCATAGCAAAAAGATTTACTGTCTGCTTGTGCGCCAAGCTGGCGCCGGTCCGCATTGATTTTTTACTTGTTACTCACTTCAATTCAAGGCAATTGCCACAAAATCAATTCTTGGAGCAATTGGAGCCAAGGCTATACCGTCCGTTTCAATTCACTAGATTCTCGCCATTTGATCTAGCAAATTTGGTCACACTTTACATTTAAAGTCAAATCAGTTTTAACTTGGTGAGATTTTATCTTATTAAAGCTTCCAAATTATTGAAAAAAACTTGATTTTAATGCAACTATCGATTTATCGACTAAAACTATAAGAAGTCTTAGTCGGGTCTTACACGATGAAGCAAGCTTCAAGAAGTTTTCTCAGTAGGCAAAAGAATCAGGTGAGATTCGAAACCTTTCGTTTATAATTTCTTTTAAATTTCCCTTGAATTTCACGCCTACTACGAAATCTTCTTGAAGTTTGCTTCATCGTGTAAATCCCGACTAATTTAGTTCTACATGTCGTGACCAAGAGGATCAATATCGGACGACTATTTTATATAGCTGTTTAGAACTTTCCATGAAAGAATGTATCTTCATATTTCTTATTTGCGATATTAGAACTATTAATGCCCGCCACTCGCCTCTGTCTTGTGCGAGCTGGCACCAGTTGTTCAGTTCAAGCGCCTTTATGTCTTTATGAAAGTATCGATACATATGATAAAGCTAATCGGGTGTGTTCCAGAAACCTCTAGAGATTTTCGTATAAACGATTGAATTTTGAACTAAACTGTCAGGACTTTATATGTAAAGTGTCAAGAATAATGTCGCCCACTAGATTATAGGAAAGGAAAACTGTACGCTTGAAATGTACTTGGTGCTGAGCAGTCAGTTTCAAATCTCTCAACTTTAGTCATCTAATCTAGTAGCCTGGCATTTTGGAGACGCTTTACATGTAAATGTAGAGGTTTCTGGATCACCGCCGAATATATAACTTTTAGATTTTCAAAGATGAGCCACACTATCTGTGTGAAGTGCGTTTCTTTTTCATTCTGACAATGACAACTTTAACCTACAACAAGTGAGAAAGTAGTTGAAGCCCGGTTATTGTTTAGATGGGCCTGCGAAAGTGAATGCTCAGAAATCAGCGCTGCTGCAGCGAGTTCGCTGCAATCTTTCTTTTGCTCATAACTTGACTATGGTGCTTCCGATCTTTATCAATCCTGTGGTAGCTCGATAAATTATGCAGCTTACTAAATATGTTTAGAAGGTACTAACCATTTAACTGCTAAACTGTGGTGGATATAAGGTTTTTTCTTCCGGTTTGCAAGGAAGGCTGGGAGCGTGGCAAAAATGTAAAATAAACTTTAACGGCCTGAAAGTATAAGTAGCTTATACATGTCGAACCACTAGCTCTTATCAACAATCAAATCTCTTTATTTAAACACAGAGTCAGACATTTCAGTATCAACTTAGCTGCTAACTTGGACTGGATATGTTTTAATATACTCTTAATCATCCAACGGAGTAGAAAATCATCCAAAGGATGATTATTTTTCATATCATTTGGATGATTTTCAGCTCCTTTGGATGATTAAAAGGATATTAAGAAGACTTCCAGTCCAAATGGATACGGGAAGTCATCCAATGGATATTTTTTAGTATCCTTTCTTTTCTGTGTGATGATCCGAATGCATCTATACATATATCTTACAGGATCGATCGTACAGGGTATGAAAATGATTTGGTCCATCTTTCGCTCTCGGCGAAAGTTTGTAGGGACATAAGTAGCGAAAAAGTCTCATGAATAACGTAATAGCTTATCGCTGTGTACATATTTCAACTGTGCAAAATATATCTCATAATCACTCGGTCTCTTTTCGATGTATCTAAAGATAAGAAGTATAGGTTTATTTTTATTGAATTCTAATAAAAACTTTCATTTGCATACTTCTGTTCAAAATGGTACATCTTTGATTAAGAGAAATCGTAGAACTGTTTGGACTCAATTATTTTAAAGCAAAGGAAAAGTATTAAACGATGATTTCTGAAAAAAAGTGGCCATGAACTCGCTTAACCCAGATCGGTTATTGTTATTTTGATATACATTTGATATACATACATGCTTTTTGGTAGTCGAATTGACAAAGGAAGAAATTCTAGGGTTCAATTTAAATTCAGAAACTAATAAAGCATTTGATTAAAATGTTTTCCCATCAATAAAGTTGAATGAAGATGTAAGAATATTTGAAATTAGAGTAACAGAAAACCATTCGGTTTTTGGAACCGGGAAGATGTATTTATTTCGCATACTTTGATTATTTAGACCTGTTCGATCAGATCATTTAGAATCGGAACGATCAAGTTATTCGGTTTCAAAAGTTTTGCCTAAGAGTCAGTGGAATGAAAAGTAAATCGAAATTTTCTTAGCAACGGTGATTCTTTTCAGCTTGCAAGTATTTTTATTTTAAAATGTCAAAAATTGTCGAGATTTTGAAGTATCCATAGATACTTAATTTAAAATCAGTTTTTTTAAGCTTGTACCTCAGAAACGATCGAAATGAAACCGAGCTATTTGCAACTCCCTATAAACGCATGCGACGGTTCTGATTCGAAGTTGTTAAGGCTGCCTTAGAGCTAAACTAAAATTAGAAAACGATTCGAACATTCATTTGAAAAGAAATTCGATTTCTATTTCACTCGGAAAAGGGGAACACCAAAATGAAAACGATTCGGAATTGGGATCGTTTTACTTTTTTATTCCACTCGGAAATGGGGACAGGCCCAAGTATTATAATACCAAATTTCGATCGAAATCTGTAGGTATATGGGACTAATCGTCACCTTAATTAGGTAAAAATTTGGAAACCTGCTTCTAAAATCTTAATCTTGCCTTGCTTCTCAAGATAAGCAGATCAACCTTAACCTACGGGAAGCCTAAGTTCCTTTAAAAATTATATGCCACTTACTAAAATAGCGCTTAAGTTCTTCTGAGCTCCCATTTTCACTTTCGCTTAAAATTTGCGATTAAACCCGGTTATCAAAATCGCAAAAATTTTGCGTATGTGAAATGTAGTGCGCAACTTCATTCACATTCATCAGGAAGCTTCATTGCTCAGCTTAACTTCTTCCGCGCTGTATTCACTTTCGCTTAAAATTTGCGATTTAAAAACCGATTCTCAAAATCGCAAAAATGTTGTATAAGGAACATGACTTTGACGATAATCAGAAAGCTTCACTTCTCAGCTAAAGTTCCTCCAGGCTCTCATAAACACTTTCACTTAAATTTTGCGATCTAAATCGCAAAAACTACGCGTAAGTGAAAATGAGAGCGCAACTAAATGTGGTATAGGAAACAGGAGATAAGAAACTTAATTTCTCAGGTTAACTACGTAAGGCTCTCATATACACTTTCGCTTTAAATTTGCGATTTAAAACCGGTTTTTCAAAATCGCAAAAATTGTGCGTAAGTGAAATTGAGAGCGCAACTAAATGTGGTATAGAAAACAGGAATATAATTTTATTTAAGGATTATCCGGAAGGTGTATTTCCAGCTAAATTTCTTCCCTGTTCTCATATTCACTTTCGCTTAAAATTGGCGTTTTAAAACCGGTTCTTTAAATCGCAAACATTTTGTGTAAGGAACTTGATTCTTTGAGGATAATCAGATAGCTTCATTTCTCAGCTCTCACACTCACTTTTGCGATTTGAAAACCGTTTCTCAAGAACGCAAAAACTTTGCGTAAGTAAAAAAGGAGCGCTACACTAAATGAGGTACTTTTAGGAAACAGGAACATGATGTTGTTAAGGATTATCAGGAGGTTTCATTTGGGTTTTATCCATATATTACCATAGTTCGATTGGTCCTGTAATTGGATTTGTTTCATATGTGCCCTGTACCGTTATTTTCGCTGGCATAAAACTGTATTTATTTGGATTTGGCTTGAATGTGTAGCAAACCCTATAAAGATATTGTTTTTTTTTAAGATTTTTCAAACTAACTAAGTACATCTAGGGGACCGGGATTAGTGTTGAGTTGAGTGATTAGTTAGGGGGGGGCTTAGCGTAGTGAGTTGTATATATATATACAATGTGTGTGTGTGTGTGTGTGTGAGTGAGTAAGTGTGTGTATCTGGCAAGGGAGAGGGACGGCCTTGAGTTCACAGAGAATGAGAGAGAGCAAGAGTACACCCCCACCCCACCACCACAGGTCACACCTTTGCAAGGGCTGCGGCATCACATTCTTCAGCTCCATTTCCTTATTGGCCGCATTGTTTTTCTCAGCACTGTCGGTGCTGCCTGTCGTATGGGAACGGGATACCGGCAAAGTGGCCATATTATCGCCGCCCTCCACATCGACGGTAGCGACCTTCACTTCGCCGCCGCCCATGGTTTCCGTATCGGTCTCCGTTGTGCCTGATATGCTTTGATAACGCTGGGATTTGATTTGAGTTTTTTTTGGTATTATTTTTGCTGAACGAAATGAAACAATTTTGGTATGCAACAAATTTGCCTACTCGCTCTCTCACGCGAGCGCTCTGTCTTTCTCTCTCTCTCTCTCTTCTTGTTATGTGGAACTTGTTTGCTCCCAAAATGCATACAAAAAGTGGGCAAAAAGTTTTTGGGGCGTGGCCCAAAATGATTTTAAGCCTTACTTTGGACTTGTTTTGATTTGCTTTGGAATGCGTCCCGGAGCGACCTAGTGACCAACAACCCTCAAATATGGAAAGATTGGATGCTGTTCTGAGCATGGAGGGGTAGCTGGCAAAAAGAGAGAAAGAGAGAGAGCGAGAGCCAGAGCGGTCCAGAGAGCCTGTCATTAGCATATTTTCTATTTTTCTTGTAATTTTTTTGTAATCTGGCTGTATGCATTGGATTTTCTAGCTTTTTTCCGGTGCTAATAAAAATCTGTTCAAAAATTGTTTCATTTCAAATTTGTCAGCCATATTTTTCACCGTAAAAAAAAAAAACAGTTTAAAATTTGCACTTTTCACTTTAGTTTTGTCACTCGACAGCCAGCACAATTCTTTTAAACAAAAAATACAAAAAAATGTCATTCATTCAATTTCTTTTTGAACACTTTTGAACAACTTTTGGTCTTGTCTTGGGGCTACCTTTGCTTTTTTTAGGTACACGCTGCACCACACATAAAACAGAACACGTCCAAGACCCTTTACTATCCAACTACAACTGAAAAGGCAATTCTCGGCTCACAGAGCCAAAAGGTCCTCAGCAGCAGCCACAGCAGCCGCCCTGTCTGCGCCGAATCCTCTCGCAGGATGCTGTGTGCGCGCTGCTCTCCTGGTAGGGGAAATGCTTGTTGTATGCCACTAAAAAGTAGGACACATTGTTGTCTTCTATTTGCATATAGAGGAAGTGCGTTAGAAAAATACACTCCTACTTGATTGGAATGTTAATGACTAGTTGGATCTGTGATTTGCCACATCCAACGTCCATCCGAACAGCGTAGAGCGTCCAGCTTGTTGACAAAGCTTGAAAGTGGTTTTTGCAGTTTACATTTGGGATTTCGAATTGAATGAATGGCTTACGGGGGGGGCGCCCAGCAGAGCAACATCTAAAGAAAGGGCTTTGCAAAAACAACAACAGGTTTTGTCTTCGTTTAAAACAAAGAAAAGTAAGAAGACTTAGCTAATGTTGAGAGAATGTGATGAAGTTTTTATACAAAACTTCAAAATCGAAAGGAAGGGCTTGGCAACAAGCATCACAGTTGTTTTTCCTTTTATTTACTGGTCCCCAAATTTAGTATAACTTAGCATTCTCCATCAAAATCTAACAAAAGGGCTTAACAATAACAGATTTTTTCTTCCTTTAAATAAAGAAAAGCAAGCAGACAAGCAAACGTTCAGTGTATGCTCAAGCTTTAATACAGAGTCTCGTTTCGCATAAAAATCTAAAGGAAGGGCTTTGCTACAACAACCATTTTTCTTTGTTTTCACTTAAACAAGAGCGAACAATTGAAACTAAAGAAGTCTGAGACGAAATTTTAATAACAGATCTCGACTGGAATCAATATCTTACGCAAGGGCGTTGCAACAACAACCTCAAAATCGAAAGGAAAGGGCTCCATCTCAACAACAACATCCAATTTTGCGGACTTTAAATACAGTAAAGTAAAGAATAGACCAAGCTGACGTTATCTGTGCCCAAGTTTTAATACAGAGCATCAAAATCTAAAGGAAGTGCGCCCCAAACAACAACCATCACAAATTTTGTAGTCTTTACTTAAGGGGGTCTTCTCATTGAGCAACTTTTTTTTCGACTTTTTTTTTTGCATTTATTTATAGCTTGGATATTCAAAAATATCCCCCCAAAAGGATTTTCGAAAACTCGAATTAGTTTAGGAGATATAGTCCTTTTAGTGACCCAATGTGACCTAAATTCCCAAGCAACTGCAAACTTAAAGCGCGTTTATCTCGAAACCACGTTTTTCGAACTGGCGGCCATGATATCTCCAGTTCAACTGAACCGATTTTCATGAAACAAAGTGGAATCGACGCAGAATTGTCACCATTCTCGGCTGAACCTCGACCATAATTTTAAAAAATTTTTTACTATTTTTTTTTTTACACTAAACTACAAAAAAAAAGCCCGAAATTGAAATTTTTTTTTTGAATGGCCGCCATTTTGTCAAAAAAAATCACAAAATTAAGTTTGAGGTTCAGCCGAGAATTACATCTATACTGATTATAACCCCGTTTTTTTTTTTATTTCGGACGCTCCGGAGACCCGGAATCGTGGCCGCCGTGACGACACCTTTTTTTTTCACCACCAACTTTGAAGTCTCATTACTTTTTGAACAGCCCTCGTATCGAGGCAAAAAAAAATTTTTTATTTACTTTGAACCTTTTGTAATACAATAAATAAAAAAAGTTTTCAATTATTCTTTGCGTTTTCAAATAAGAATTTTTTTAAAAAGGGTCCAAAACAGGTTTTGAATGAGCTTTGCAACAACAATAAGTTGTTACGAGGGCCGTCCCAGAAATAGCCGACCTAACTACTAAAACACAAAAATTTATCATTTTTTTTCATCATAGGATCCTTTTAGGTCGATACACTTTTTCCAGCGATGTTCAATGGCTTCGATACCTTTTTTATAATAAGAACTGTGAAGCTCTACAAAATAGGCATTAACCTCGGACTCCAACTCTTCATTGTTGCCAAATCTTTTTCCTCCGAGGCATTTTTTTCAAGTTTGGAAATAAGAAATAATCAGAGGGAGCTAAGTCTGGCGAATAAGGGGGCGTGAGGTAGCAGTTCAAATTTTAATTCATTAATTTTAGCCATTGCAACGGCAGAGGTGTGAACCGGCGCATTGTTTTTGTTCTGAAGCAGCAAACGCGGCACCCATCTTGCGCATAACTTTTCCATGTCCAATTTTTTCGGTCAATATGCGATGTACAGCACTTTTTGAAATGCCTACACATTCAGCTAACTCACGAACTTTCAATCGCCGGTCACTCAATACACATTTTTTTAATTTTGGCCACCATTTCTGAAGTGGTCACCTCATTTGGACGCCCATTACGATGTTCATCTTTGCAGCTCAAACGACCACGCTTAAACTCAGCCACCCAATATTTTTTGTTGTAAACGAGGGAGCAGAATTACGTAAGGTAGAATCCAGTTCCTTTTGAATATTGGTTGGACTAAGACCTTTTATATGAAAGTATTGTATCACATAACGATGACCAATTTCGTCCATGTTTGCAAATCAATAACAAGCGTTCTCTATTAAAATCGACAGAAAAAAAAAAAAAGAAGGTAAAGGCACCAAACTTCAAACTTAAGCTTTTAATAGTCGGTACTTCCCCCTTTTAATATTTGTTGTGAACATTTTCCAACACTACTGTGCTAGGTCGGCCATTTCTGGGACGGCCCTTGTATATCCTTGCAGAGGATATTATAAAATTGTACGGATGTTTGTAACGCACAGAAGGAAGCATCTCCGACCACATAAAGTATATATATTCTTGATCAGCATGACGAGCTGAGTTCATTTAGCCCTGTCCGTCTGCCCGTCTGTTTCTATGCTATCTCCTTTGTCAGTTTTAAAGCTATCCTTACCAAACTTTGCACGAAGTCTTTTAGTACTAATACGCTGGATGGATGACTATAGCATATAGCTGTCATAGGAACGATCGGTCGAAAAACTAGTTTTAGTGAGAAAAACCTTTTTGTTTTCAATGGAAACGCCTCAAAACTTCGTATTTCTTAGTTTACTATCGTATTCCAAATTTGGTCGAAACCGGACATTCTTGTAAAGGGTGATTTTTTAAGAGCTATAGGAAAGTTTAAAAAAAAAAACACATAAAATTCAGAAAAATGCATGAAATCTTTATTTGAATCGAATTTTTGAATTTTGGCATACTCTTTCCAACATTTCGGCCGGTATCTCACGAATAAATGCTTCAATGTTGTCTTCCAATGCGTCAATTGAAGCGGGCTTGTCTGTAAAGACATGAGCTTTAACATAGCCCCACAAAAAATAGTCTAAAGGCGTTAAATCGCACGATCTAGGCGGCCAATTGACCGGTCCCGAACGTGAAATAAAATGTTCACCGAACTCGCCTCTCAATAAGTCCATTGTTGCGCGTGCTGTGTGGCATGTGGCACCGTCTTGTTGAAACCACATGTCATGCAAGTCAAGCTCTTGCATTTTGGGCAAAAAAAGTTGGATATCATCTCACGGTAGCGCTCACCAATCACAGTTACGTTACGATTCGCATTATCTTTGAAGAATTACGGTCCAATGATGCCACCAGCCCATAAACCGCACCAAACTGTGACTTTTTCTGGATGCATTGGTAGCTCTTGCAATGCTTCTGGCTGATATTCACTCCAAAATCGACAATTCTGCTTATTTACGTACCCATTGAGCCAAAAATGAGCTTCGTCGCTGAACACAATTTTTGGGTAAAAAAGTGGATCTTCGGCCAACTTTCCAAGAGCCCATTCACCAAAAAATTCTACGTTGCGGTAGGTCGTTCGGCTTCAATTCTTGCACCAGCTGTATTTTGAAAGGCTTCACACCTAAATCCTTCCGCAAAATTTTCCACGTTGTTGAGTAACAGAGGCCCAATTGCTGCGAACGGCGACGAATCGATAATTGATGGTCATCATTAACACTGGCCGATACAGCTGCGATATTTTCTTCAGTTCGCACTCTACGTAAGCGTGTTGGTGGTTTAATGTCCAACAATGTAAATTTGGTGCGAAATTTAGTCACAATAGCCCGAATAGCCGCTTCAGTGGGTCGATTAAACTGACCATAAAATGGAAGAAGCGCGCGATGAACTTTCTTAACAGAGCACGCATTTTGATAATAAAATTCAATAATTTGCAAGCGTTGTTCGTTTGTAAGACGATTCATGGTTAAATTATAGACCAAACTGTAGATGTTTGACAGTGAAACAAAACACGAAACGTGCGTGAGCTGTTTAAACCAGTGTTGCCAAAACGAAAATAGCTAAAAAATCACCCTTTAGATGAAGAAAACACAAATCATTCTAAATTCCTGATTGAAAACCCATAAATTGGAAAATATACTTAAGCCAATTTAATATTGAAATAGTTTTCTTTTGCGTTATTGAAAAGAATTTCAACAATGCAACCCCCCCCCAGTAAATGGGTCACTTGACAGCGCCCGAAGCAAACAACATATTCCCAGGACAAAAGCCACAACGAATGATGCAAAAGATGCAGGCGAAATCCAACAGCAGCAGCAGCACAAATCAAATGGGTGGAAAAATAATAATAATAAAAAAAGGAAAACCGGGCGAACTGTCAGTCATCGAAAAGCAACAGCCCAAAACTCAATTACCCACGTTTGGGTTGTCGATGATGCGCCGGTCACGAGTCACACAAACGACGCTATATTCTACCCCCCAAAAGGCAGTCAATGTGCACAGTGTAAGTGTGCGATAAGGCCGGCGGCGACAGACGGCAGTTACTGTGGGGCAAATGCTATTGAAAATGCCATCTAAGTTTCAGTTAACTTTGTCTTTGATCTCTTATTTTAAATGGTTATCTTTTCTCTCACAATCAGTTGAATGGTATCAAATATTGCTTTTGTTTTTAAAAAAGTAGCAAAAAGTAGTATTTGTTTTCAAACACTTCCGCCACTTTTGCACCAAATCGGCTGAATATATATCACATATGTAGCTGCAAAAGGAAAATTGGTAAAAAAATGATTGTTTTAGACTTCACAAATAACTTTATAATCAGATATCAAAATGTTTTGAATAGTTTCAACTAAATTGGTAGAACCTGTCATGGGGAAAAATGGTACAAAAACATGATTTTCTACAGAAAATCTTTAAACTCATTTATAATATTCAACCCCCTTTAACAAAATTTTGGAGATAAATCATAAAGCTGCTTTGAGAATTAATATTTTACTATGATTTGAAAATTCTAAAGAGTTTTATCATAAAAACTGATACAAAAGACTGTTTTTGGTTATTAAAAGAACAGTTTTTTCTCAGGTACCGTCTTGAAACTTAGTAGAAATCATTATTATTATTTTAGAAATCACTCCGATAAGTTTGACTGAAATCAAAAGAGTATATCACTTAGCTGCCATATGAAAAACGGTACAAAAATTTTTACTTTTTTGTAGAAAAAACTGATTATTTTCTTATCAAAAGTTTTGAAACTTAAGTTTTCTAAAAATTTCTACAAGATTGATTAAAATCGATTAAATATTTCGACCAGCAGTCATGGGAAAATTGGTATTTAAAGCAAGTTTTGTTAGAAAAAATGGTTTCTATATCAAGTTTTTTAAGATTTGAGATATAATATAATTGTAAACATTTCAACGACTTCAACCCACTGTGCTTATGCGCTGCTTACGATAAACCCAGCAGCGCAGTCGCCAAGCTGTCTGCTTAATTCACATCCTGTCGTAGGATATCGTAAATTTTAACGTTCGGCTTTTCGGTTTTCTGTTTTGTGCTTACGTTTCACAACAACCAACATCGCATTCTGTTTTGGTTGCGCATTCGTCTGGCCCAACCATGCCGGGCCCCGGCCCCAGGCTAACTGCTGCATTGGTTCGTGACAGTCGCGCGTGTGTAAGGCATTTGCCAGGATGGGGATGGGTTAGGCCGGATATAAGGATTTGCGTCGCGACTTTGCCAACTGCGTCGTAGTTGCATCTGAATGAATGAACACATGATGAAGATGATGATGATGATGATGATGACGGTGAAGGGTGAGTTGCTAACCGCACCCTGATCCCCAGTCACATTAAGTTGTGCCCCAGTTGGCATAAAACATGAAAATCTTCTTGAAAAATTGTCACTCGCAAGTTGCGACGACCCCTTTGATATATGCCTCATAATTGGCCGTGCCTTTGTTGTGGTCTGGTCAGATTTCACCCCCGCCTGTTGATGGCCCTGGACATATGTAAATCCATTTACCTGAAAGGGTTCGAAACTCCTCCCCCTCCCTTAGATGTTTTTATTTATATTTAGCTTTATGGCCAGAGCTACCCCCTGTTTTTTTCTAATGTTTGAAACATTGAATTTTATAAATATTATTTGCCTAATCAGGCGTAGATTACAAGGGTAACACGGAAATAGACCTGTTTTGCTGTCAACCGAAGGTCACAGATTAATTATTGGTTTTAGGTAATGGAATAAGGGGATTTTCATTCTTTGAAAGGCAAAGGAGTCTTCTGAAGGCAAAATGTACTAGGCGGAGGTATGTTGGCGGAATTATGTCGCTTTTTATTCTGGCGGAGATATGTCATTTCCACGCGTATTCATGTTACAGAGCTAAAAGATAATAAGGACGATGTTTTTTGTTAGTTCCGCCGTAAAACAGCGACATAACTTTGTGGTATTTAAGTTGGCGAAATTATGTCGCTTTCCTTTCCTCGCGGATTCATGGCGCAGAGCTAATAGATATGTCGGCGGGACTATGTCGCTTTTTATTCTGGCGCAATTGTGTCGCATGGATCAGCTACATATAATTTAGCCGGCAATATGCACTAGTTGGATTTATGTTGGCGGAATTATGTTGCTTTTTTCTGGCGGAGTTTTGTCATTTCCTTGCGGATTCATGTAGCACAACTAATAGATATGTGGCGGAATTATGTCGCTGCTTTTTCTCACGGAATTATGTTACAGAGCTTGTAAAAAAAATGTAAAATGGCTTGACTTAGCCCCTGAGGGCCAAAGCCGAGCCTCTGTCAATCTCTTGGCTTGTGCGTTTCTAATTTTCGCACAAGAGAAATGGACCTACAACTTAACGCCGAATCGGAAAGGCAGTTTGAGAAGCTTTTGCATGGCTAACAAGCTGGCGCAAGCGGAGGGGGGGGTGACCGGGTATAAAGTTAATTTCAAAGAAAAAAACTTTTCATTAGATGTTCCGAGGCGGGATCGAACCCACGACCCCTTGCACAGCGGTCGCGCACACTAGCCGCTAATCCACCCGGCCAGCAGAGCTTAGTTCGACATAGTTTAGCGACATATTTCCGACTTCACAATGTACCAGGCGGATTTATGTCGGCGGAATTATGTCGATTCTTTTCTGGCGGAGTTTTGTCATTTCTTTGCAGACTTACTTCGCAGAGCTAAAAGTTCCGCCGGCGAATATTATAAGGCGATGATAAATAGGCGGAATTATGTCACCCTCAAAGGCGTTTCATTGAACGATTTCCCCAACCAGCTTTAAGTTTCCTCTATGGGAAGCAAAAATGAATTTCACCGGAAAATGTGTCAGCGGAACTATGTCGCTATGCCCTCATACGGAAGCCCAACCCAAACTAAGTACATAAATTTAAAGATTGACACCAAGCAGAGACCCTACTGATTCATGGGCTTAGGTTAGGTTGCAATGACTAAGAGCGACAAGTCGATGGCCCGTTGCGATGCCTTATTTTCACTCTTACACCCTATAGCAGCGATGCCCAGCCCAATGCTCTTTGGTTACGGTTTGTTTTCGTTATTGCACCGAAGATAGGAAGTCGAGTACTGCAGAGCGCGAGGGGTATAAAACGACAAACATGAAAAATTTCGTGTGTGCCGGTTTTATTCTTTTCTTTGATTGACACAAGCAAACTGACCACACGTTTAGTTTCTTTGTGAGTCTTTGTATTCAGTAAACTCATTGTGTGGACAAAATGTATTATTTTTTTCGACTTTTTTTTTTCATTTATTTATAGCCGTCGGATATTCAATCCCCCAAAGGATTTTCGAAAAACTCGGATTAGTTTCAGGAGATATAGTCCTTTTAGATGACCCAATGTGACCCTAAATTCCCAAGCAACTGCAAACTTAAAGCGCGTTTATCTCGAAACCACGTTTTCGAACTGGCGGCCAGATATCTCCAGTTCAACTGAACCGATTTTTCATGAAACAAAGTGGAATCGACGCAGAATTGTCACCATTCTCAGGTGAATCTCGACCATAATTTTAAAAAATTTATTCACTTTTTTTTTTTACACTAAACTACAAAAAAAAGCCCGAAATTGAAATTTTTTTTATTGCATTTTTTGTCAAAAAAATCACTTTAAATTTTGTTAGGTTAAGAATTACATATATTCTGATTATAACCCCGTTTTTTTCATTTCGGACGCTCCGGAACCCGGAATCGTGGCCGCCGTGACGACACCTTTTTTCACCACCAACTTTGAAGTCTCATTACTTTTTGAACAGCCCTCGTATCATATGTGAGGCAAAAAAATTTTTATTTACTTTGAACCTTTTGTAATACAATAAATAAAAAAGTTTTCAATTATTCTTTGCGTTTTCAAATAAAGAATTGTTTTTTTAAAAGGGTCCAAAAAAGGTTTTGAATGAGAAGACCCCCTTTCAAGTATATCCCTCCAGTTGTCATAGGCCCAAAAATGGTTCAAAAAAGGGTTAAAATTTTGTAAATTTTTTTTAGAATTTTCAAAAATTTCTCCAAGTTTGATAAAAATTGTTTAAGTATTTTACTTAGCCGCCCTAGGAAAAATGGTACAAAATAGTAAGTTTCTTGTTCCAAAGAGTTTAGATTGTTGTTCATAGACTGTTGAAGTATTTAGTAGCGAGACGGAGATTCTTAATAAGCTAGAATTGCAAATGATTTCCAAAAGGAAACACATCTGTTAAGAACTTGGTTTCGTTTTAAAGCGAGTCTTTGGCAAACGTTAATGATCCGGCTCGAATGACCGAGGGTATATAAATTTCAATTACATTCAAAGATATAAGAAAAAGTTATAATTTTTTTTCTTGCAATCAACACTCAATCAACACCTCATTGTAGGCTGTTTCAAGTACCTCCGTCCAACGTAGTCTTGCTTTTTTCTTTCTTAAGTACAAATCCATGTTCTCTGAACTCTTCGTGTGTAAGTGCAAGGGCCGAAGTCAAGCAGAGATATTTCTAAGTACGTGTTTGTCCCTTTTTTTTTTTGTATTGTTTATTGCTAAAACTCACGAATGTAAGTCATATTCGTACAATGACACTTTATGCCAGAGACACAGCCAGAGATGCAGATAGAGTTGCAACCGGGTGGTGGGGTGGCAAGGGGTTTAGGGCTGGGCCAAAGGTTTATATAGAGAGACAATGAAAGCTAAGATCTTGGCATGCTTCGCTGGCAGTCAGCCAAGTGGAATATGCTGGATTTTTTTTTTTTTGTTGCGTAATTTGTTTGCAACTTCTTTGTACAAATTTGGATGACTCTCTACTTCCGAATCACATGGTGAGAGAGAAAGACAATGGGCCCATAATCGGAAATGTAAGGCAAAACAGTTCATTGACATGATAATCTCTGGTGTGGTGTGGTGTGGGTGGGAGATACAATGCCTGGATTTGGGTGTGTACAGAAATCCTAAACAGGCGGAGGAGTTGGTAAATAATCGAGCAATTGTTGGTGCCACTACTAACCAAGTTCTAAGTGTGTAGGGGGGATTAGTGGGGATTTGTTTTAAAAAAAAAATTTTTTGGAAATAAAAATTTCACTATGCAATAGCCAAAATGTTCTCAGACTGACACTTTTTTTTGATTTTTTTTTGAGGCTTGCTCAGTTTTGGACAATTGATTATTGTAGTTTTAAGATGCTGACAAAAAAATTTGAAAAATATTTTTTTTCCAATTTTCCCAAATTTTTGAAGTTTGATTTTGAAAACCAAAGAAAAATGTTGATGAGGTTGGCTTACTTACTCCTAATTTGTACGATTCCCCACAGATTTAATCGCCAAAATAGCTTTTTTGAAGCCTAATTAAAGTGTTTTAATGTTTCTGACAGTTAACTGGCAAAAACATATTTTTTCGAAGTTTTTTGGGTACAAATTTAAGCAAAATCTTACATTTTTCTTTGTTTGTTTTGCTGAACTGTTTATAACTTGTAGACTTAACCACAGATTTGAGCTTACTATAGCTTGTTGGATGGCTAATGAATGTATTTTAATGGTTCTGACAAATTTAGGACAAAAAATATTTTTTTGAAATTTTCCGGAATTTTTAAAGTAAAAATTTTGAAACTAAAACCAATCTTGATGTAAGGTTTGCTCAAATGCCTCTAACTTGATAGTCCATCTAAAGATCTTAACAACCGATGGCTTGTTTAAAGCCTTATTTAAGTATTCTTCAGATACTGAAAATTTTTATAATAAAAAACACTTTTTTCGAGTTTTCTAGAATTTTTGAAAGATTTTTAAAGAGTAACCATCTTCTACATGGAAAAATCTTAGTCAAAGTGACCGTATAGCAAAAAGTTTTTGAATAAGTTTGTGCTTAACCTTTTAATAAAAGTGCCCCATCGCAGCTGGTCACACTTAAAGTAGCCAAAATGAAAAAGTTGTAGAATTAACTTGGCCTGAAAACTATAAAGATTCTTGCTTTCACTTAACTTTTATTTACTGAAAAAAGTTTTGAGTAAGTTTGTGCTAAAATATATAAAACTTTTTAGTTAAAGTGCTCCATTGCAGCTGGTCACACTTAAAGTAGCAAAAATTAACTTGGCTTGAAAACTGTAAAGATTCTTTCTTTCACTTAACTTCAATATACTGAAAAAATTTGTGAAACTTTTCAATAAAAGTGCCCACTCGCAGCTGGTCACACTTAAAGTAGTCAAAACTAAACAATTTAAGGCATTAACTGAGGTAGAAAATTACAAAGATTCTTTCTTTGCCTGAAATAACTGAGCTGAACTCTCAAAAAACTGCAAAAAAAATTTGTTTTCCAGTCTGAGAACAAACCAAAAAGTTTTGATTTTGAAATTATGTTAATCTTAATTCATAATTTGTAAAATATTTTTTTGATATATCTTTTTTTTTTTGTTTTCATAAACCAAATCTGACCTTTTCTGTGGTTGCGTCAGAACCGTGGGATGTTTGCCGCTGTAACGGGGTTGTTCTTGCTTATTAAATTGGCATTTTTTTTTTCATAAGGAATTCTACACAAGGTTTTCTACTAGAGAACAGCGTTTTGAAAGACAGAGAAAGGTTGGTACGGAGTGGGAGAAAGCTCTTAAAAAGGTAGGAAGGGTCAAAAGGTTGTGTTACGATCTCGAACTGTATGGTATGTTAGGACAAAACACAGAGCTGGAAGAGGTTTTTGATAAAATGGAACACACTTACTTGGCATTTTTTGGTCGTCTCGTATCGATGGGAAAATCATCATCGAAATCCAAATTGAAATCTTCACCCAAATCGTGCGGAACTAGAGGTGTGCGCTGATGGGCGGGACTTGTGTGATAGCCATCGCCTTGAAGCTATATATGGAAAGTCATGGATTAGTTTTTTTGGACTTTGCTAACATCACAATAAATTGGAAATAGTATAAATATACATATATACAAATGTACAGGTATGTATGTATATATAGTGGTGTATGTATGACTTAAAGCAAAATTATATATCCAATTTATTGCACAAAACGAAATCAATGGAATGAAGACGAATTCTTTGGTTTATTTTTTTTTGAGGAACAAAAAGTCAAGGGCGAATCGTTACTCATGCAAGGAGTCACATCATCTCGTTCAAATTCAATTCAAAGTTTTTTTTTATATAGCTGGAATGGAAAAGCTTTCAAATTATAAAAGATTTTAATTTGAAAACACAATAAAATGGAACTTGTTTAAATTCATATGCAATATTTACAAGGCTTTTGGGGATAAAAGAGTTGGGTATGATCTTGATGTTGATGGGTGGTGAGGGGGGTGTTAGTGAGCCAGAGAGATGAGATGAGGGACAATGTGAAGTCTTTGTCTCTACTTTATTGGACTTAACTTTTATGGTCTCTTCGTATTTTTCCTGCTTTTAAACTGATATTTTCTTTTGATTATGTTTTCTGTTTTCCATTTCATTGTTTCTTGAGGTGTAGGCAATTCTACCTTACCTACCTACTATATTTTCTTATTTTCCCATTTCCTTCAATACTTTCCTTTGGACATTTGCTTTTCCCCCACTCTTTTAATTTTTTTTTATGCGGTCTTCCTTTCTTCTTACTTCCATCCTTATACCTTCTTCCTTCCTCATTCTCTTCCTCTTTGCTTCTTCCTTCCTCCTTTCTTTCTTCTATCTTCCTTCTTTCCTAACTTTTTCTTTTATTCTCACATTCTATCTTCTCCTTCTTTCTCCTTTCTTCTTCCACCTTCATTCTTTCTTCTTTTATTTTACTCCTTCTTCTTCTTCTTTCTTCCTTTACCACCTTTTGTCTCTTCCTTCCTTTTTTTCCAGATTTCTTTTGACTTTCTTTCTTCTTTCATCCTTTTGTCTTCCTTCTTTCTTCCTTCTTCTGCCTTCTTTCTGCCTTCCCTCTTTCCTATTTCTTCCTTCCTTCAATCTTACTTTCTTCTTACTTCCGTCCTTATATCTTCTTCCTTCCTGTCTTGCGTTCTTCGTTCTTTATTCTTAATTCTGTCTTCCTTCCCTCCTTACTATTTCCATCTTCCTTCTCCATTCATAATGCTTTTTTCCTCAATCACTTCTTCCTTCATCTTTTCTTTTTCCTAACTCTTCCTTACTTCCCAAAGCCTTTCTGCCTTCTTCTTCTATATATGCTTCTTCGCGTAACGTGACGCTTTATTTTTCTTTCTTCCTTCTTTATTTAAACTTCTTTCTCCATCGATTCTTTTCCTATCTTCTTCCGTACTTCCTAAATTCTTTCATCCTTCTGTCATCTTCTTCATCCTTCTACTTCCGTCCTTATATCTTCTTCCTTCTTGTCTTGCGTTCTTCGTTCTTTATTCTTAATTCTGTCTTCCTTCCCTCCTTACTATTTCCATCTTCCTTCTCCATTCATAATGCTTTTTTCCTTTTCATTTCATTTTCCTTCCTTCTTGTTTCCTTACTCCTAACTTCCTTCCTAGTTCCTTCCTTCTTCTACAAAAAAAAAGGCTTCATTCTTCTTTCTTCCTTTTCCCATTTATCTTTTCTTTTTCTTACCTTCTCCCTTCCTTTTCACTTCCTTTTTTTTATTCTGTCATTCGTGCTTTTCCCTATTATCTTTCATCCTTCTTCTTGCCTTTTTCCTACCTTCTTCCTTACTTCCTACATCCTTTCTTCCTTCTATGCTTGGTTACGCGTAACGTGACGCTTCTTTCTCCCTTTAATCTTCTCTCTTATTTTTCCACCTTCTTCCTTACTTCCTACATCCTTTCTTCCTTCTTCTTCTATAATAGCTTGGTTACGCGTGGAGTAACGCATCATTTTTCTTTCTTCCTTCTTCATTTAAGCTTCTTTCTCCATCTTCTTATTAACTTTTTACATACTTCCTTCTCCTTCTATTGTAGCTTGGTTACGCGTGACGCTTCATTCTTCTTTCTTCCTTCTTCATATAAACTTCTTACTTTATCTTTTCTTAAAACTCTCTTCCTTACAAATTCCTAACTTTTTTTTGGTTTTACGCGTAACTTGGACATTTAAGATATAACCCTAAAGGTTTTCCTTTAATACTTCTCTTTATTTTTCCACCTTTTCCTTGCTCCACAAGTTCCTTCTTCTTCTAGAATAGCTTTGGTTACGCGTGGGTAACGCATCATTTTTCTTTCTGCCTTCTTCATTTAATTGCTTTTTTTTCCATTTTTTTACTAAACTTTTTACATACTGGTCCAAATTCATTTCCTTCATGCCATTTTGTCAAAAAAACGCAAAATTTTTTACTACGGAAAATTACATTGCTGAGACGCTTTCATGCTTTTTTGAGGGCCAACTTTACGGTCATCATCTATCATCTTGCTATCGCGATTTTTTATTTTCTTTCATTCTTACTTTAAATCTTTTTTCAAAAAAGGTTAAAACTTCTTCTTGACTTCCTAAGTCCTTCCTTTCTTCTTCTTGTATAAAAGATTGGTTACGCGTGACGTGTCGCTTCTCCATATAAACTTCTTCCTTTATCTTTTCTTAAAAACTTCTTCCTGACTTCCTAAATCCTTCCTTCCTTCTTCTTGTATAAAAGATTGGTTACGCGTGACGTGAGGCTTCATTCTTCTTTCTTTCTTCTCCTTTTTATCTTCCTTCTTTCCTTCTTATCATTTTCTTACCTTCTTCCTTACTTCTTAAAATCTTGCTTCTTTCTTTTTCTATAATAGCTTAGTTTCGCGTGACGTGACGCATCATTCTTCTTTCTTCCTTCTCCATATAAACTTCTTCCTTCATCTTTTCTTTTTCCCCAACTCTTCCTTACTTCCCAAAGCCTTTCTCCCTTCTTTTTCTATATATGACTCTTTATGTTTCTTTCTTCCTTCTTTATTTAAACTTCTTTCTTTCTTCTTCCGTACTTCCTAAATTCTTCCATCCTTCTTCTTCTGTAATAGCTTGCTTACGCGTGACGTGACGCTTGACCTTTAACTATCACCTCACCCCTCATCTCTTCACTCTTTTAAATTACACCCCAGTTCCCCCTTGTGTATGTACGAGTGTATTTATATTTATATATTGCATATGATGTGAACTGGCATCCTTGTGATGAGTATATCGAAGCAGCCCCTACCTTGACCACAGTGCCGACCTGATTCGACTCGGATGCCGATTGGCGATTATCCAGCAAATTGGCTCGCTCCATATTTTCCAATTGCAATGTTTCCCTCGGTTGATCCAAAAGACGTTCACGCATCTCATGTATGTAGGGACAACGCTGCATTCCTTCTCAGCTCTCTCTCTCTTCCTCAATCTGCCAAATCAATCGTTTGTTCGTATTTTCGGGTTTATATATTCTATATATTTATATATTGTTTGACTAGCTACTAGTTTTCAAATGGGTTTTGCTTCAATTCTAGCGTCGTAAATACTTTGTAAGCTTAGAGTAATAGTAGTAAATGATTTGCCATTGCAATATACTGGGCAGATGCGTATAAAGTTTATTATTAGGAGGTAATCGCTTTTGTTTTGTTTTTTTTTTTTATATATTTTGTATTGTTTTTGTTTTTTTTTTGTTGAATATTCAGAAAAATCAGTCATACAGTTTGCAGCAGCAGTTGAATTTAAGACTTTTGGTTAGCAAAATTGGTCGTTTCTGCAAAGAGAAAATGAAGAGAATACAATTATTTAAACATTTTATTTTGAAATTGGCAAGAATTGGTATTATTTTGATTAGATTCATAGATTTCGTTTCAAATGTATTTAAACTTGGTGCTTGTAACGAAAATAATCAACAATCCTTGATTTGTTGGACTGCCTTACTTTCGAAAGTTAGAAAAAGTTAGATTTAAGGGAAGATTGGGATCGGGAAAGGGACCTACAATAAATATAACTTGAGAATGAACTATTGAACCGAACCAAGACCACGGTTCAGTTGGCATCACGTAATAAACCGAACCTGCAGTTTAAAAACCCTTTAAACCAAAATTTTTATTTCCGATCGGCTTGCATGCCCGATTCAAATTACATAAATTAGGAAAATGCGTTAATTGCCAATTACTTTTCATTGGACCGGCCAACAAGCATAACTTTTTAAAACGAAAAACGCTTTTGTTGTTGTGTTGCGAGAAACTGAATCAGTTCCATTTTCAAAAATTATCAGTGGAAAATAGATTAACAAGAACATGACTGATTGTTCTTTGCCTTAACTGTCATTTGTTAATTTTTTCTATTCGTAAATCAGACCAATTGCCAAATAAAACTTGATGTATTTGGTCAAATTAACATAAAAAGACAATAAAGGATTACCAAGCCGGTATGATATACGACAACTACTTATCACCATGGTAACTGCCTGGTTCATGCAAACATTGAACTGTGTATTCAGCTTCCCAAGGAATTTGATTTGTTAGAAGAAATGCAAAATAAATATAAAAAAATTAAATAAAGTAAGAAATTAGGTGTTGTCTCCAGGGCTATTTGCCCTCGACTGATTTCCTAAAAAATCATTCTCAGGCAGTCAAGTTTTAGTGTCTCCACAAAGCCTACTAAGTTCGAGTATTTGTGCCTGTTGTTGATTCGACTTTGTCGCAAATATTCTATCTAGTTGCTCTGAAAAAGCTGTCATTGAAATTCCATTTGTCAATTGTTTAGAACCCTTGGCTATCCCCCAAATTTTTCATTCCCAAACTGAAATTCGTCGTGAACAGTACAAAATTTGAGTAAAATAAAAAATTATACGAAAATTTTACTAAGAAAAACAACAAAATTTTGGTATGAACTTCTTTTATTCCAACTAATGGGTGACGATAGTGCGAAAAGAACAGAAGCTACCTGGCTGTAAGTATCGAGAAAGTGGAGAAGAGGTGCACCACCACATGGCCACATTAACCTTCTTGTGTGTTTCAGAATGGCATGCGAAAGGAAGAAGAGGAGGGATGTCTGTGATGTGGCTCGTGGCGATAGCGAAAAGAAGAAGAAAAGCCCCAACTACCTGGCGGTAAGTATCGAGAATGTGGAGAGAGGTGCGGCCACGGCCTACCTTTTGTGTGTTTAGAATGGCACGGGAGGGAAGAGGAGGGATGTCTGTGAAGTGGCTCGTGGCGATAGCGCGAAAGAAGAGAAGCCCCAACTGCCTGGCTGTAAGTATCGAGAGTGGAGAAGAGGTGCACCACCACATGCCACATCAACCTTCTTGTGTGTTTCAGAATGGCATGCGAAAGGAAGAGGAGGAGGGATGTCTATGGTCACCGTTATCTGGTCAAAAATCTATTCGGAGGAATGGGAATCAATATACTTAGGAGCGACGTCTACATAAGTCCTATGGCAACAGCATATAGAGGTGTTCCTTATAGTTTATATTTTACTGTTTTTACTGGCCCAATGTTCTACACAGAATGTTTTTTATACATCAGCAGTTTCACAAACTAAATTTCAAAGCCAACTCAGTTTTTATAAACGTTTACTAGAAAGAACTTCACACAATAAATGCTCTGGTTGAAAAATTTGTTTTAGGCCCGATTTCTCAATGTCGGTTGGTCAACTGACAAGCAGTTTAACCGAAATTGCGTGTCTCAGCTGGCTTGGCGCAACCGGAGGAACAGACTTAACCGCTGCTCGAGCACTGGTTAAAGTTAACCGCGAGCTCAGTGCCAATGGAATTATCGATATACAAACAGCTGGCAACAACACTTGCTTTGTTTATATTATTATTCCCCACAAAATGTCAAACGAATTTTTCAACTCCACGCAATGTAAATGGAATTTGAAGAGGCAGAGCAACGAATAAAATATGCCAAAGAGTACAGGAAGAGGCTTAATTACTTTACTGATTTGGATGATGCCAAATTTGTTCAACTTCGGTTACAAAATCAAAATAAAATTTTATTGGATGCTTCAATTAAAGACTATGTTAAAGAATCAGCGCTACAGGCAAACCTTGGTGGCGCTGCGTTTCTATGCCAGCGGCAGCTTCCTCATCACTGCAGGCGACTTCTGTGGAGTCAGCGTTCCTTCGGCAAGCCGTGCAGTTAAACAGTGTCCCACGGCATGGGAATATATTGCACTGGATGTTAGAAAAATGCAGGAAACAATCAATGGCTTCTTTCAGATAGCCAAGTTTCCAAAGGTTATTGGGGCTATCGACTGCACCCATATCCGCATACAATCACCTGGTGCCGAAAATGCAGAAATATTCCGCAACCGTAAGGGGAACTTCTCCTTAAATGTGGTTGCAAGGTGGCCAGGATCTTCACACGACACCACCGTGCTTAACAACAGCCGCTTAAAATTTAGGCTGGACAATGGTGAATTCCAAAACCGCTACAGTTTGGGAGATGGTGGGTATAAGTCATCTGACTATATGATGACACCACTACACAATCCTACAAGCAGAGCAGAGAAACTGTATAACGAGTCTCAGATCCGGACAAGAAATGTGATTGAGCGCTGTTTTGGCGTTTGGAAAAGGCGATTTTCAGTGCTGTCAATGGGGATGAGGATATCTCTGAATACGGCATTGGAAGTTATAGTAGCCTGCGGTGTCTTGCACAACATAGCGATTCTTGAAAATTATCCCCTGCCTTCGGAAATGATGAAAAGCTCAGCCAGTTGAAGACGCTGATTATGCGGATGAAGCCACAGCAAGCAACACAAATAATAAGGTCCACCAGCAAATGCTCCTCAGCCACCGAAAAGTTTTTTCCTCTAGGTCTTTTTGCACCATCACATTCATTCATCATCGTAATTTTAATTTTATTCAACTTTAATTTTAATCAACAATGACCAGCAATAACCAATATCATAAAAATAAAACAAACCAACACAGCTGATTTGGTCGATTGGTTAAACAGTTTCTGGTCACCCTAATGCAGCGATAGAAATTTATCGAAATCGGATGAAACTGCTGGTGAGAAAACCAAATGACTTGACCGCTTGTCAACTGGAGGAACAAATTTGACCGGCGGTTGGCCAACACGGGCCTTTAGTCGACTAACTGTCAAACGCCTAGCCCTGCAGGACAAAGTCTAAAACTACATTTTAAAACTGAAACATTTTGTTACAGTAGTTTGTTGGTCCATCTCTGGAAAAGTCCATCTCAAGAAAGTTACATCTCTAGAACAGATAGTCGTTTAATTGAAGAGAAGCTAACACACATTTACCTTCAATAACCGCCCGCCCTCCACTGGGCATTTCCATAAATGTCTGCACAATTCCTGGAGATAAAGTTTCACCCAATTAAGCAGCACTTTTATTTGGTATTATTATCCATTTTTTTTTTGCCATATTTTAGTAAACATTCAATACCATTAAAATGTGTTATGCAACACTGGCAGTTGGCCCTGCCTCATCTGTCATTATGGGGCAGGCAGGCATCGCTTCGAGTTGGAAATCTCATTTACTTTTATTTCGTTCAGCTGAACAGACGTGTTTTTTTATTTTTCTCCCAATTTATTTTGTAGTCGCTCTAAAGCAGAGACATAGGACGCGAAAGCATCCAGTTATTTTTTTATTTTTTTATTTCGTTCAACAAATTTGAAATTTTTCATGTTGACGTGAGAATGTTGTGTTTATTTGTGAGAGTTTTATTAAAGACTGATACTGTTTTCTATTGGCTCTGAAGGATTCGACACTTCGATATCCAAGTCCATTTGAATTGATTCAGTCTGACACTGGGTTTCCACCATTTTGGGTGACTGAACTGTCTTCTTAGTTGTCTCCTTCTACGGCTGCATCTGCAAGTATGATTTAGCTAATGCCAACACATCTGAACGGCAAGTCACGCAAGCGCAGTTTTTCTGTTCGGAACGAGTGTGGGCACGACTTGCGCGAACACCAGTACATGCCTGAGGACGACGACTAGATATCTTGGAGCGACATTGCTGTGGTCTGGGAACTGGGATTGGCTTCGGGGCTTAACCAAAAGTACGAGGTGTGTTCAAAAAGTATCGCGAATTTTGTGTTTTTTCAAAAATTATTTATTTATTCATGAATATCTATTTTGTCCCCTTCAAAGTAATCCCCATGAGATATTATACACTTGTGCCAACGGTTTTTCCAATCTTCGAAGCACTTCAAAAAATCATTTTTTTTTTTATCTTGTTCAGCTCCTCCTTCGATGCCGTCTTTATCTCGTCAAGCGTAGCGTAACGTCGTCCTTTCATGGGCCTCTTCAGTTTAGGGAACAAGAAAAAGTCACAGGGGGCCAGATCTGGGGAATACGGTGGCTGCGGCATCATTAGTGTGTTGTTTTTGGCCAAAAGTCGCGCACAAGCAACGATGTGTGAGAAGGGGCGTTATCGTGGTGCAAAAGCCAATTTTTGTTCTTCCACAAATCCGGACGTTTCTGGCGGATTGCTTCGCAAATTGCGCATAACTTGCAGGTAATATTCCTTATTGACCGTTCTTCCCTGTGGCACGAACTCATGACGCACCACGCCCCTGCAATCGAAGAAAACTGTCAGCAAAACTTTCACATTCGACCGCGCTTTTTTCGGTCTTGGTTCGTGCGGCAGCTTCCATTGAGATGATTGAGCTTTGGTTTCCACGTCATAACCATAAACCCACGATTCGTCGTCACAATTTGGGTCGTCGCGGACAGAGTTTAACATCTCATTAGCAATGTTCATGCGATGCTGTTTTTGGTCGCAATTGAGCAATTTTGGTACGAATTTCGCGGCGACCCGTCTCATGCCCAAATCATTGATAAAAATCGAATGGCACGAGCCAATCGATATGTTTAGGTCCTCAGCAACTTCTCTAACGGTGATTCGACGATTGGCCAATACCATTTTCTCCACTTCATTAATTTTTTCGTCTGTTGTTGAAGTGCTCGGGCGTCCGGCTCTTCTTCGTCTCGGCACTTCTCGGCTTTCGAGAACATTTTGTACCACCGATAAACGTTGCTTCGGTCCAAGGTAGCTTCTCCGTATGCCACAGTCAACATTCGGAATGCATCCGCGCACTTAATTTCGTTTTTCACACAAAATTTGATACAGGTTCTTTGATCCATTTTTTTGAATAGGTAAAAATCGAAGACGATCCAAAACACGTGCAAGCAAAGCAGCTGTCAACAATTAAGTGAACATTCAAAATGGCCGAGCTTGTCGGCATAAGTGAGAGACATGAGTACCAACATAACGCCACAAAAAAAATCGAAATTCGAATATACGTAACCCGCGAAAATTCAAAATTCGCGATACTTTTTGAACACACCTCGTATTTAATTCCAAAACTAATTTTGATTATACAAATAGTTTTAGGGGTGAATTTAGCAAAGCCTTTTCCCAAGACACCAAAGGTTTGAAACCAACCGAAACAGTTTTCTAGGACACAGAGAATTCGTTTGGGGTTGTAAGAGATTTCTGGGACACCTTCGAATGGGACGGTTTTCATGTATCGCCACAAGTACGAAGACTTGATACATGAGTTTAATTCAAGAAATTCGTGATTCAAGCACGTTTTATAAAGTCCTCAAATGTGTGAATTCAAGAACGGTTTGGATATGTTAAACTCGATTCGAGATCTTTAAAAGTTCAACATAAACATGAAAGAGATTAAATAAATTATTTTGTGCACTTAGTTTGGGATCGAATAAATCATGAGTAAAGAACTTTGATTAAAAACAAAAACCAAACATACTGAATTAAAGGCTTTAAAAATTTCCAAAACTAATTGGTTTTTGACCTAAAACTAGAACAGATAATACCAGTCTCTTTTTGCCTTACTTAGGGGGTCTTCTCATTGAGCAACTTTTTTTTTCGACTTTTTTTTTTTGCATTTATTTATAGCTTGGATATTCAAAAATATCCCCCCCAAAAGGATTTTCGAAAACTCGAATTAGTTTAGAGAGATATAGTCCTTTTAGTGACCCAATGTGACCTAAATTCCCAAGCAACTGCAAACTTAAAGCGCGTTTATCTCGAAACCACGTTTTTCGAACTGGCGGCCATGATATCTCCAGTTCAACTGAACCGATTTTCATGAAACAAAGTGGAATCGACGCAGAATTGTCACCATTCTCGGCTGAACCTCGACCATAATTTTAAAAAAATTTTTTACTATTTTTTTTTACACTAAACTACAAAAAAAAAGCCCGAAATTGAAATTTTTTTTTGAATGGCCGCCATTTTGTCAAAAAAATCACAAAATTAAGTTTGAGGTTCACCCGAGAATTACATCTATACTGATTATAACCCCGTTTTTTTTTTCATTTCGGACGCTCCGGAGACCCGGAATCGTGGCCGCCGTGACGACACCTTTTTTTCACCACCAACTTTGAAGTCTCATTACTTTTTTGAACAGCCCTCGTATCGAGGCAAAAAAATTTTTTTATTTACTTTGAACCTTTTGTAATACAATAAATAAAAAAGTTTTCAATTATTCTTTTGCGTTTTCAAATAAGAATTTTTTTAAAAAGGGTCCAAAAAAACGGGTTTTGAATGAGAAGACCCCCTTAAGTAATAAGAAGAAATGATCTTAATTTTATATTTTTTCTGAACAAGATTTTTTTTGTTTTAACCGTCAATACGAATTTCAAACGATTTAAGTTACAGAAATTAAACTAATAACTCGCTTTTCTTAAATTTTTGGGCTAACTGTAAGTAGGAAATGTTCTGAATTTAAGAACGCTTGCTCTCATTTAATCAATATTAATGGTCGTTTTTCGATTTTTGAATGTTTCTTACTTAATTTGAGTAAATACTTCCAAAAATGAAACGTAGTTACTTGAAATTTTAAGCATGAGAATTCAACCTAACAAAATCTTTCAAAAAATACCAAAATGCTAACCGTTTGAGAGTCTGTTTCTCTATCCATATCGTTTTTCGGATTCAGCTTCAGCACTTTTGTTTCTTTTAGGCCAAAATGCTCCCTTACTTTTTGAATACACCTCATCTGTGTGTTCAAATCAATTTGTTATCGATCAAATCAATCTTCGAAATTCATTTAGACCAAAACTTGTACCCAAAAAATATGTGAAATGGGGTTGCAAAAATTTCTAATGGTGGTGAGTTGAACCAAACCAAACTAGCTGTCCATTCATTGAGTGGGTGACACGCTACTTGGGTGGTGATGGTGGTGGGGTTAAGCCAAAGCAGAAAAAAAAAATATCTGCATATTCTGGCGCATATTAACTAATGAGCCGACGACCTCGCCTATGGCCGGCCGTTGAGGGTGGTTGGTTGGCCAACCCTCAACGCCACCGCCCACGCCGCCCCACGTAACAAAAGGAAGGTTGCACCCACACCCCAAAAACGTCAACTTTGGATCACATGGAGAATTGTGTGTTGTTTTCTGTTTATAAGGTCACCCTATTTCCTGGCCTGCATCTGTGTCCATCTGCTTGTAGTTCTCATGCTCATTCCCATTTTCATTTCCATTCGCATTTTGTGCTGTTTTTTCTTTCTATACACAATTGCATATCCGGTTCTCAATGTGGGCGCCGTCTCTTGCCACACAGAGAGATCTGCATAGATCAACTTTATGTGTTGTTGTTGTTGTTGTTGCTATTTTGGTGGGTGGGTGCGGTCGTTGGTTCTTGTGTTTGTAATCTGTCATCGGACACTAGGTTGGAGCTGTCATATAGAGGGATCATGGCTTTTTGTTTATAATTTATTAATCATTGACAGATGCAACTTTTCTTTTAAGGGGAAGTAAGAAAAGTCATCGTAGGTTCAGTTACTCACTTAACCATTTTGTTTCAAGAATTCTGTGCCCCTCTCAAGTGGCTTGTGACGCGTGTGTGGCATATTTTTTGGCCTTGAACAAAAATTTCTGAATTGAGCAGCAACAAGTGGAAATGCGTACAACAGTTTTTAGGCTGAACGCCTCGTTGGATTGACAGCCCGTTTAAAGTTTATGGCAACCAAAACAACACAAAATTGAAAAATTCTCATACAATCTTGATGGATGGAGGAGCATTTCGATTTAGATTTAGATTGAGGAATCGGCGGCTGCTTGAAAATATCTTTAGAGTCATTTGTTTTGATTATGTGCCACACTTTGGCTTTGGCTGCGGGCCAAAATTTGTGGAAATTGCATATTGCAGAATATTTGTTTGGGTTTTATGTATTTATATATATATGGAAAATTCACTAAGCAAGTAAGGTCGTGTGCCATTTTCCCCCTCCCCACACCCACAAAATGCGTATCAAAACAAACATAGAAGTCTGGCAGGAAATACACTTAGCCGAATAAGTAAAGAGTAGAAGAAAACTGGTGCCCTCGTAATATTCCTTTATAACCAGGTCAACTTAGCGTATGTTTCATAAAAATTCACCTCACAATAAACAACAACAACAACTTTTAATTAACAACTTTGGCTGCTGTTGTTGTACCAGTTTTCTTGAATTGTACGCGTGGGTCAGGCCTAATGCGAACCACACCAGTTAGCCATCAACCGTTAATGGTATTAGCCAAGCAAACGACCAAATGGGCGACAATTCTAAGCTTGGAAAGCTTGGCCCTCGGGTGGTCGTTTAAAACAAAGCAGCAAAGAATGAATGTTTTGTTTTGTTTCTCTTATTCGAGAGGTACAAAGAGTGTGACTGTTTATGAACTGCTACCGAATTTTTTGTCCAGCTGTGTCATTTAATTTGACAATCTCGAGAACTACAAAGAATTTTGTTACCAGAAAAAGGCTTGTGCAGAGCGCAATATATGTACAGAAATGAAGAATTTCAGAGGAGACTGAAAAATATTATTTAATCGGTCACATAGTCCTCTTCTTCTTCTTCTTGGCCATTTAATGGTAATAAAAAATAAAAAAAAAAGAAATAACCGCAAAGCAAATTAATAAAGCGAAAAAATAACGATTGCCACAAATAAAGATTAAAATAAATGGGGGGGGTAAAAAAGGCGAACCACGGAACCCAAGGTAGCTTTAAAAAAAAATTTGACAAAACATTTCTAAATTTTTTAAATAAAAAAAACCAATTTTAAAAAAATATATTTAAAAATATTCAATTGTCTACTGCACAAAAAATGTGCCACAAAATTACTCTAGTTTGCTAGTCATTTGTATTGAATTCTTAAGAGAATTTTCAACAACAACAATTGCATACTTTCAGGCTGCACAAAATGTGATCATTTTGAGCACATGTATTCATGGTAAAATATCTTCGCATCAAAAAATCGAGAAATATTTGGGAGAGTTTATTAGAAAGCTAAGAAATAGTAGTTTACGATAATATCAAGAAAGAGTTAAGACAATAGTTTAGGTTTCCTACAAAACGTTCCTAAAAACTGTCAAAATAGGCATTTTCTTCTTCTTTGGCCATCACAACCGTTTTACGGTCTCGGCCGCTGCCACTAAAGTCCGCCACTCTCGCTCCCGAGGTGAGATTCCACCAGAAGGACACTCTCAGCTTCGCAATGTCTCCCTGCACCTGGTCGCACCATCTCCGCTTTGGTCGACCAGGCGGGGGAATGCCTCCCAACTCTATCGCATGCCGATTGTACACACGCTTTGCTGGAGCATTATCATCCATACGGGTAGCATGTCCTATCCAGCTCAGCCGCTGTTGTTTTATGCACTTGACTAGGTCAGTGTCCCCATAGAGCTCATACAGTTCGCGATTCATTCGGATGCGAATTCGCCGCCAACGTTTAGAGGCCAAAATCCTCCGAAGAACTTTTCTCTCGAACACGCCAATTGCCGCCTCATCCTCTTTTGTCATTGTCCATGCTTCTGCGCCGTATAGCAGGACTGGGATGATAAGCGACTTGTATAGCGCAATTTTCGTTTTCCGAGAGAGGGCTCTGCTCTTGAACTCCTTATGAGCCCGTAATAACATCGGTTTGCAAGAGTAATTCTTCTTTGGATTTCCAGACTGGTGTTGTTGTCGCTGGTTATCGTCGTTCCGAGGTAGACAAATTCCTTAACAACCTTGAAGTTGTAGTCTCCCATTGCAACAATTGCAACAGAAATTGTCTTATCCTCATTTACCGCTAAGTCCATAAGTTTTGACTGCTTCTCTATCTCTGAGAACGCCCGTTTTACCGCAGATTCGATTTTGCCGATGATATCAATATCTTTTGGTATCGAAAGGCTCGGTTCGGTCTTTACCTATTTTGACGGAGCTTTGTGTGCTTCTCAACGTCATCATGCAAAGTCCAACGTACTTTGCTGGAATACCAAAGGTAGACAGGGCTTCAAAGAACTTTGTCAAAGGCGGCTTTGTAGTCAACAAAAAGGTGGTGGTGTCATAATTCTCTCTCGGGTCTTCTCCAGATTTGTCGCAATGTGAATATCTGGTCCGTGGTGGATTTGCCAGGGTCTAAAGCCACACTCGATAAGGTTCAATCTGTTCTCGGCTTTAGAGTTCACATAGGATGCTGATAGCACCTAATGGAGGGAGACGATTATTGGCAAACCGCAGGGTCTCCTTTTTAAATATTGGACAGAGTACACTTAGATTCCATACTCTGCATAGGAGTTGGGCATGCACCTTACCAGCTCCACCGCCAGCTTGAACAATTCAGAGGCAGCTCATAGCGCCAGCAGATTTGTTATTTTTTAGCCTTTTTATGGCTAACAAGACTTCATTATGGTCCGGAATATCTCTATGATATGTTATCGATTGGTGGTGTCGCTACTTCCCCAGAGGCGGCATTGTGTTCGTCATCACCTCCCAGCAGCTTAGAGAAATAGCTTCTCCATTTGTCTAGTGCCACTAGTGACCAGATTTCCGTGCTCGTCCTTCAATAGTGTGACTCTGTGCTTAAACCTTCGGTTAGTTTCCTAATCTTTTGGTAGAATTTTCGAGTCTCACTCCTTCCGAACAGCACTTCGACTTCCTCCCATCATGCGCTTTTCCTGCTCATTTTTCTTCCTCCTGAGAAGGCGCTTCTTCTCTCTCCTTTCTCCCGATATCGCTCCTTAACAGTCCTCGTTGCTCCTGATTGCAGAGTTCTCCCGTACGCAACGTCTTTCTCTGCAGTAGCGTGGCGGCACACATCATCGTACCATGACTGTTTTCGGGTGTTTTCGGCAAATCCAAGAATCTCCTTGGCTGACGTACTCATAGAGTGCAAAATATGCTTCCACTGTTCGCCCCAAAGGGCGAGGTTTTTTTGCTGAATAGGCCTTCGGTTTTCCTTTTTGATTGCAGCTTCTCAACGTTCCGCTTTCGGCGTGTATTAGACTTTGTATGCCACACTGGCCCGTACTTTGGCTGCAACAAGGTAGTGATTTGGCTCCTCGGCGCGCTCGTACGTCTAGGAACATAGTGCCGTCCGTCTATCACAAAAATAGGCATTTTACGCCACCTTAAACTCAAGTTACTAAACATCTAGACGTGATGGAGCATTTCTAGTTGAATCAGATTCGTGTTCAGCACAGGAAAATCATCTAGAATCACCATCAATCCTTCAAAGTGCTGAACTCTGTTGCCTAGTGTAATCAATTGAATCCATTTTGAATGAATTCTTTATTAAAAAAGTTGTTTTTCCATTTATATTATTGACAAAGCAATAAAAGTTCCTAAGAGCCGAACCGTTTTTTGCAGACAGAGGTTCTAGTTGGGGTTTTGATTCGGGAGGTTAAACATTTAAGAGGTTCGTTTTAAGGCCTGGTTCGAGGGACCAAAAGAAAAGAACAAGATGGGTTGGGTTCAGGTTTGGAAGATGCTTTAAAATAGAAAGTGCGGTTCTTGGATCAGTTCAAAAGTACCAAAAAGAAAACGGTTCTTTAAGGTATGGTCCTAGACCGGTTTTTTGACTTGGTTCAAATAGAGTTTTTTTCTAAAGTCTGAAAGAGAAGCTTTCAGGCTAATTACTTCATAGGGCTTAAGGTAATACACGAAAGGGGTTTTTAGGTAATGATTCGCTATTTGGAGCGGTTTTTTTTTGTTTCTTAAGCATTTCCCCGTGAATACTTCAAAGAAAATATTACAAGTAGCTACAATCTTAGGTTCCTTTCTCTCTTCCTGCGTTTTTGGATTTGGCCTGGCTTAACCTACTTTGATAGCATTGATGACCCAGTTTTGGCTTGTTGGTAGTGCTATTCTTTGGTTTTGTTAGTTGTGCGGTTTTTTCTAGCTTTCTTGTGCAATTAACATTTCTTTTTTAGTTGTTGTGTTGCTGTATTGTTGCATTTCTATGGGTTGACTTGGGCGAAGGTAACAACAAAAGCAATTCCCAATGTCTTTCTAAGGTGGAAGACCAAGAAATGTGTGTGTGTGTGTGTGTCTTTGTGTAACTTGAGCAGGGCCCAAGTTTTGATTGTTAGAAAAAGGTAGCTGATGTCACTTACGTTTATGGGTTTCTTCTTTTCGGTTTTGTTTTGTTACGCACTTCGTCGTCGTCGTGTCCTGTCCCCCGTGTTGGCTTAAGTCGTGGCGTGGGCGAGGTGTTGGGGATTTGGGGGGCGGTTGTCTGTTGCGCGCGCGTTATTGCGTTTCGCCTGCCTTGGCCAAAAATTTGTTGTTGCGAATGCCGGAAACGGGAGTTGATTTGCTCTTCTGCTTCTTTGAATGGAAGCTCGCACACAGACACACACTCACACACAGACAAAATGGCGCACTCAAACAAAAAAAAAACATTCAAGTTTCTTTTTTCGTATCAAAAATAGTTTTTATTTAGCACTGACAATAACAACAACAACAACAGAGATTTAAACATTTAATTTGGGCAATTAACTAGCAACAAAATTAGCAACAACAACAACAACAACCACTAAAGAAAAAAAAAAAAAAATTGAAAGAAAACTAAACCCAAACAAAAACTTCACTTGTTGTTTGATTGTTGCGTTTTGTTGTTGTTTTATTTTTGTGTTTTTTTTGTTATTTTTTGTGTGGAATTGGTTGTGTTTTTATGTTTTTTTTGTTGTTATGTGGCAGCCACCGGTTCGGACTCTTCCATCACTCGTAACAGTTCGTTTCTGACTGAGTTCTCGAATGCAGCTAACAACTTAAAAGCAAAACCAAAACGTACAAAGGCAACGTCGGCGTCAACGTCGACGCAGGCCGAATCACGTAAGCGTTTACGATATTCCCTTGCCGTTGACTGTGACTCGAAACACCACAATTAATTCTTGTGATTATTTTTTAGCACGTGAATGGGAATTGTGAATGTGTGTGTGTGAATGTGAGTGTGCGTCTAGGCGACAGTTTGCATAATTAAATATCGAATTAAACTGGCAGAATGCCTGCTGACGTTTAGAGAGTAATTACTTTGAGATGATGATGATGATTAAGTTATTGGCATTAATTATTTTTAATCCATGCCTGCATTAGTCACAACATCCACTTATGTCTGATGCACTGGAATGTTAAGGAATTTCATTAAAAAATTTATAGTTTTTACAAAATTCTATATAAAAATTCCGATACCTTTACGGGAGTGTTCATAATTAAAACCGGCTTTAAATCGGTAAAGGTACATATATAGCTCCCTTTTTCCCATCTTCACTGCAAGATTCAGTTTCAAAGGTTTCTCATTGAGCAACTTTTTTTTTCGACTTTTTTTTTTTGCATTTATTTATAGCTTGGATATTCAAAAATATCCCCCCAAAAGGATTTTCGAAAACTCGAATTAGTTTAGGAGATATAGTCCTTTTAGTGACCCAATGTGACCTAAATTCCCAAGCAACTGCAAACTTAAAGCGCGTTTATCTCGAAACCACGTTTTTCGAACTGGCGGCCATGATATCTCCAGTTCAACTGAACCGATTTTCATGAAACAAAGTGGAATCGACGCAGAATTGTCACCATTCTCGGGTGAACCTCGACCATAATTTTAAAAAAATTTTTACTATTTTTTTTTACACTAAACTACAAAAAAAGCCCGAAATTGAAATTTTTTTTGAATGGCCGCCATTTTGTCAAAAAAATCACAAAATTAAGTTTGAGGTTCACCCGAGAATTACATCTATACTGATTATAACCCCGTTTTTTTTTTCATTTCGGACGCTCCGGAGACCTGAATCGTGGCCGCCGTGACGACACCTTTTTTTTCACCACCAACTTTGAAGTCTCATTACTTTTTTGAACAGCCCTCGTATCGAGGCAAAAAAAATTTTTATTTACTTTGAACCTTTGTAATACAATAAATAAAAAAAGTTTTCAATTATTCTTTGCGTTTTCAAATAAGAATTTTTTTAAAAAGGGTCCAAAAAACGGGTTTTGAATGAGAAGACCCCCTTAAATAACCGATGTATATCAGAGGCAGTTCCAGGAATGCCGATTTCGGAGCAGTAAATCATCAATAGGAATAGGAGAACTGCAACAACCACTGGAGGAAGCTTTGTTATCAACCTTTCCGATGGGACTGGAAAGCCGAAAATCGCCGAAAATTAGTGAAATCATGGAAACAACTTTTGAAATAATACACTGTTTATATCGAAATTTGGAGGCGATCCCATTTGTAAAACAAAAATATACTTTTTGTGCACTAGAACTTCCTGTTTGCGATATCGCATCATTCCTTACTGTCAACAATTTGAGGTACAAGAAAAGATATGTCATCGTTTACCAATTGCGTTACAGCACACCATGAAGACATGGAAAAGTAAATCAAATAAGTGCTGCCCAGGAAAGTCGCAAGTTTTCATTAATAACAAAAAAGCTTTACTCAACGAACTAATTTTTCGTATCGAGCGATTATGTGAGCCTAGAAATACTATAGTCAATCCGATTTCGACCAAACTTTGAGATGCAAAAATATACATTAAGTTGTATGCCAATGATAAGGACGTTTTCATTACAAACAAAAAAGATTTTCTCACTAAAACTAGTTTTTTCGTACCGATCATTCTATAGGGAGCTATACTATATAGAGTCATCCGATTTCGACCAAACTTAGTGAAATCATGGGAAAGGATAGTAAACTAAGTGTACATGGAGGCGTTTCCATTAAAAACAAAAAAGTTTTCTCACTAGAACTAGTTTTTCGACCGATCGTTCCTATGGGAGCTATATGCTAGAGTCATCCGATTTCGACCAAACTTTGTAGAATTGTGTAAATGTATATAAAATAAGTGTATGCCAATGATAAGAACGTTTTCATTAAAAACAAAAAAGTTTTTCTAACTAAAACTACTTTTTCGACCGATCGTTATTATGGGAGCAATATGCCATAGTCATCCGATTTCAACCAAACTTTGTGAAATCATGGGAAGGGATAGTAAACTAAGAAATACGGACTTTGGAGGCGTTTCCATTAAAAACAAAAAGTTTTTCTCACTAAGACTACTTTTTCGACCGATCGTTCCTATGGCAGCTATATGCTATAGTCATCCGATCCGGCCGGTTCCGACAAATGTGCAGCGTATTTGTACCAAAAGACTTCGTGCAAAGTTTGGTGAGGATAGCTTTAAAACTGACGGAGGAGATAGCATAGAAACAGACGACAGACGGACGGACGGACAGGGCTAAATCAACTCAGCTCGTCATGCTGATCAAGAATATATATACTTTTATGTGGTCGGAGATGCTTCCTTCAATGCGTTACAAACATCCGCACAATTTTATAATACCCTCTGCAAGGGTATAAAAATAACAATCAGGGCTGTTAACCTCTTACAAATATGGGTTCGGGCTAACAGAGCGGGTTCGGAAGGTTGCTGAACCTGAAATTCGGGCTTGAACCCGTTTTTTGCTTTTCGCTACTTCAAAAAACCGATTGGTGAATTGGAACAAACATTTTATTCACGCAAATATGGAAGAACAACTACACAGGGTGGTCAACTTTGTCCCGGAAGGATTCCACGCCAAGGAGTACGTTGTGGCAGCGTACTTGGATATCAAACAGGCATTTGACCGTGTATGGCATGATGGCCTGCTGGCCAAATCTGAGGAACGCTCAATCCTCAAATCTTCTTGATGGTTCAATCATTCCTCTCTGATAGAACCTTCAGAGTGGTCCAGGATGGCCTTGCATCCCAGAAGAAGAGGATTCGAGCAGGAGTACCCCAAGGCAGCGTTCTTGGCCCAACCCTTTTTACCGCTGACATGCCCACATCGACTGATATCCCCATCGCAGACTCGTGGGACCTGCCGATCGCGACGTTCGCCGACGACACAGCGATAAGTCACGGGATAAGGGCATCTATGCTGCAACAGATACACTGCAGGAATACCTGAAAGGTTTGAGAACTGGGCCTGAGGTGGAATATCTCAGTCAACCCTGAGAAATGTGTCTGTGTCACTCACACACTCAGAAGTGACATAGTGCCCTGGAGTCTTCCTTCACAGAGAGGTGCTCCCACACAAAACGGCACACATAAGTACCTTGGGGTCACACTTGACAAGAGACTCACGTTTAAACAGCATACCTCGGAAGTGGCTGGCAAGTTGAGAAGCAAGGCAACAAGGATGGGCTGGCTCCTTAACGAAAACAACAAGTTGTCCCTTGAAAAACAAAGGTGCTGATGTACAAGTAATCCTGGCACCGATCTGGAGGTATGGCGTCCAGGTGTATGGCATCCCGCCAAGACCCACCTGAATAAAATTAGGGTCTTTCAGGCAAAAATGCTCAGACGAATCACTGGTGCAGAGTGGTTCATCAGAACCAAGGACATAGAGAGAGATTGTGGTGTCCCTATGGTCGGCGATACCATAAACAGACAAGCCGCACGTTACCTTGACAAGGTAGCATGCCACCCAAACAACCTTGCCAGACGCCTGCTCAGAAAAAAGAAGGATAAACGGGATCAGGGCAGCACGGAGACTTCAGAGGATCCATCCCACTGACTTGGCTAACCGAAGGATATAGGCTTAACAATAAAAAAACCCGTCATTTAGTACGAAAAGACTGACATGAAAACATACTTCCCAACGACAAATCACACACAAAGTGCATACCTTTATAGCTTTAAAATACAAACCTTGTACATACACAGTCATTACACTACACTATCACATATATATCAATAACAATCTAAATATATAACAAACCTAGCTCTCAAAACCCCTAGAACTAGAACTACAGGAAACAAACACACAACACAACAAATATCTAACGTTAAAATCAAACAAACACTACAACATAAGTTATTTTAAGGAGTAACAATAGCTTGTAAAACTTAGATGTAATAGGGTCACTAAGCTCAATAAAATTACTTTTTTTTAAATCACAAAAAAAAAAAAATCGATTACTGAGTATCCAGTACTCAGTATCGAGTACTGAATGTCGAATATTGAATATCTAGTACTGGAAGTCGATTCCCGAGTACTGAGTTTCCAGTACTGAGTATTGAGTTCTATGTATCGAGTACTGAATATCGATTACCGAGTACTGAGTATCGACTACTGAGCTTTGAGTACTGAGCATCGAGTGCTGCGTTTCGAGGACTTAGTAACGAGTACTGAGTAACGATAACTGAGTATCGAGTATTGAGTACTGAGTATTGAGTACTGAGTACCGAGTACCGAGTACTAAGTATCGACTAATGAATATCGATTACTAAGTATCGATTACTGAATGTCGAGTGCTGAGTATCGAGTACTGAGTATAGTGTACTACAAATCGATTATCGAGCACTAAGTAACGAGTACTGAGTATTTGGCTCTGCTTTTAGGGTACTAAGTATCGAGTATAGTATAGAACTTAGTATCAAGCTATCAGTATCAAGTACTGAGTATCGAATATAGAGTAACACACACAAGTAAGCTAAGCATAAACAACTAAACAAATCGAGCCAACTGTTAGCTAAGTGTAGCACGCATACACACTTGCAGTTTACTAAGGCGAAAAAATCACTCGTTGGAATGATTTGAGAAAAGACAGAGGTAAAATGTCACTTCGGTTCCCTAATTCATGGTGTCCTAGGGTAACTCTTTTTTTTCAGACTGCCTGTAAAAAGTAACCACTTATTGCGAGCTCTGCTTAGGAATTTGGTAAAGAAATTGTGTGAAATTGTTTGTTTATTTTGCTTAGGTTAGTTAATAAGCACAGCCTCTGACTAAGTGCCTTACAGCAAACATTGTATTTGGGTGCTTTACATGCTTACTTAAATACAGAAAGAAATTGGTTACATATAAAGTAAATCACATTTGTCAAATAGCAACAATCACCAGCAAGATACGTTGGCTCCCTGCTTTACAACAACAAATGTGCTGCTGGTGCTCTTAAAAAAATGTAGTTTTTCCATCATTTTTCTGCCATAAACACACGCCCTACCTCCCAGCCCACCCCAAAATATCTAGATCATGAATGTGTAAATACCATGAACAGGCTTTTCCCATTTCATTATTTGTATTTGCTTTGGCCTCCTCTTTTTATTCCTCGTTTAGTTTTTTATTTTCATGTGCGGAACTCTGGGAGTTGGTCACTCCTTGGAGGACTCCCATTGCTCCCGTATGTACACACTTAAACGCACATAGAACATCGAAAAGATGCAGCTAAGGCGTAGACATAAACAGAGTCAAGGAGTCAACGGCGCGAGAGAGAGAGAGACAGAGAGGGCGAAGTTCTGGCTGGGATTTGTTTGGAGCGCATGCGTGTGAAATTTCTATGAAAGGACATTCACCTTTTTGTGTGTGCGAGCCTGGCGAAGTTAGCCGCCGCCGCCGCCAAAAGCCAAAAGCGGGGTGCAGTCCTGGAGTGGCGGCCAACTCCAAAGTGGGGGAACCCATCTACCATCTACCCACCCGCTGGCATAAAATGCTAATTGAATTAAACCGCCTCCTGGACAGGCACAAACACATTTCAAATCAAATGATTTTATTTGTAATTCGAGTGCGTAGGGCAGAGCTAACCTAGTTTTTAGGCCAGGGCGTGGTTCAAATCCCGGGTAAGCATGAAGTACATAACTATGTACATAAGTAGATACGGTCCACACACAAGTGCAACACAAATCAGGGGCAAGACAGCATCCACAAACTAAGAGAAAACGAGAGAGCCTGATGCTGGGGAAAGGCGCTCACTCTCACTCGCTCTCTGTGTGGCAGAGCCATTGAGATCTGGCTTCAACCCCAGATAAAGGCTCGTACATATGTATACAAATGCGAGTACCTTACAAACAATTCCAGGTTTCTTTTTTTTTTTTTTTTTTAGCTCTTTCTGTATGCCTTGATTTGGCAGCGAGCCCTCGAGTGTTGCTGCCTAAAAGCAGGCTACGCGGGTTGCCAATTAAATTGTGCACCAAAATAGCAACAATTGATGGATTAGGGCGTCGATAAGCGGTAAACGAAGACTAGAGGGGGTCAGACAGAGGTCCAGCATGTTATTCAGATGATCTATTGGATCCTTATAGGGTGCATAGTGGATGTTTGGCCCTTGCAGCAACTGTGGAAAAAAGTGTCAACTTTCTTAGTAACTAGAAATATATTTTTAATTTCGTTGAAGCTGAAATTTTGGTATTTTCAGTTCGGCTTTCAATGGAAAACAGTTTCTAAATGACATAGTACTTTTCCTAGATTGTTTTCTTTTGCTTAATTTGAATCTGTTTGGGAAATGCTGCATCTCCTCGAGACTTAAAAGTGGCAAAACCATAACTGTTTTCACTTTTAGGCATGATTTTTGAGAAACCATCCTGCAGTTTTGGATTTTCTTTGAAATTATCGCAAAGAACTCTTCTTTAGCTTTAAAATGAAATATTCCAAACAATTCTACGATTTTTTTAAGCATAGATATACCGTTAAAGAAATTTTCATAATTTTGAACCGCCCATAAGTATGCTATGAAATTTGTTTATTACTAGAATTCCATACAAATGACTCATGTCGCATTGGATTTTCTTAGGGCAGTTGAGAACTTGGTCGTTTCCAGCAATTGCATTCAAAATGGTTTCATGTTGTTTAAAAAAAAATCGTAGAATTGTTTGGGATATTTTAGTTGAAAGCTATGAAAGAGTACTACATGAAGCTTGCCTAGAAGCTCATCTAGAATCACTACCTCCTCCTTCTATAATCGAGAAAAAGTTAAATAGGTTAATCTTTTAATTGATGGCAAAGTCTGCTTATGATTGGGCAGGAACATGTTTGAATTAGCCCAACTAGTCTAGAAAATGATTGATTTTAGAGTTCTTTGGACAAGTTTTACTTACAATAGCTAAGTACATGCCACTCCATGCGAGAAACTGCCAGCTTCAGTTGAGAACCCAAAAAGATCTTCAAATCAATTTCATGAAATCATTTTCTTATAAAATATCCTCAATAACTTTCTCATCAATATTCGGGTTCGTTGCCTTCTCTATGGAAATTTGATATATTTTGTGTTACGGCTTTCAGAAGTGATAAAAGGATCTTACCCATTTTCCCATCAAGTAAGTACCCAGTAATTCAGCTGGTGTCAACACACTATCAGGTCTAACGACATGATGCATTACTGTGCGTTAATCTGTCGTTAACCACAGGTAATGCTTCACAGCGCTAGTCTAATACATGAACTATATAGTGTGCACCCACCAATATACTAACGACTGGTACCGATCGGTACGTTTGGTGGACATTCCCATAAAAAATTCTATGAACAAATACTTAGTTGGTGGCAAGGGCCCACTACGTAGAGTTAGGGGATTCGTTACTGCCGCACTAAAAAGAAATACTACAGTGTATAGACTCCCACTTGATTTTCTCGCCTATTGAGAAATCGTGTGTCGTGTAAGTCCTGACTAAGTTAATTTATAAGAGTCTATCTCTGTCTTAGTAATACTGTTTAATGAGAAAAAAATTAATGAAGTGAGCACGCAATGGCCCGTTGCGCCCTCATTTCCCAACCCTTTATTCCTCATCAACAGGATAATACAAGCACAGCGACACTGCGACGCTTGTTTAAATATAAAAGCAAAACTTATAGTTGTTGTAGCGCCTTTTAGTTGGTTTAGTCTTAATTGTAATGGCCAGCAGCAAGAAATCGCTCCTACACTTAAAGCAAAATAGAATATCATATATTTCCCACCGGAGAAGGATGTAAGGACGTCGAATACTTCCGAAAGGTTAATGCAGCTGGACTGTGACATAGCAGATGTTTTGATACTCATTCACTAACTCACACACTCACAGCTTCAACAAAAGGCGTTGAGAGCGACGCCTAGGCTTGCTTTATAAGGAAGTGACACACTGCGCTGTCCTCTTCCGTCTTCAAATCTTAGTTGTAGATGGTAGGCTTATTCTCACTGTTGGGAGTTCCCTTTTACCGTCCTCTCTTTTTGGGAATAAGGCTTTAGAAATAGACTATTTCAGTATCAGCATCTACACAGCAGTCACTTCCTTTGGTCTCCACATTTATAAGCATTTCCAGCGCATATTTTACGCCCTGGTTCCAAGTTCAGGAATACCTCCAAACCCTGGGGATAGATTGCAGAGATCCGGCTATAACCGGACACGCTTTTCTTTGTACCTAAGCAGCACTAAGCAAAGTAATTAAGACTGGTTGGGCTCAGAATCACCGGCTTGGTTCATAAAATGGTTCTTCAATCTAACTGAAGCACTATTTTGGTTCGTTTCAGTGGTTCGTGCTTATGATATAGGAAGTCTTCACATTTTTCAAGAATCAAATTTGGACTTTGTGCCTTACTTTTCGAAAAGGACTTCATAGAAAGTATTTATATCCCATACACAAGAATGGAGATCCAGGGCAAGTAGAGAATTATTCAAAACGCGATGGTAAAGGTGTTCTCCTCTGTTATTCTGGACCGCCTAATTGCATGGGTGGACCAAAAGAACCTGCTCAGCGAGTAAAAATCCGGATTTCGAAAGGGCTACTCAACTGTGGATAGCATTTTTGTTCTAACCAGCATCGCGCAGCATTACCTAGAACAGAAGCAAAAGCTTTATATGTGTTTTGAGGATTTCCGTGCAGCTTTCGACACAATTAACAGGAATGCCCTCTTTTATAAGCTAAGCCATTTAGGATTGTCGTCGAGAATGCTTGCAGTCATTAAAAGCCTATATGTTGACAATAAAACGACAGTATGGGACGGAGACAAATGCTCGGACTGGTTTGAAACAAACAGAGGAGTCAAACAAGGATGCCTATTGAGCCCGTTGCTGTTCGCACTGTTCATCGAAGACTTACATGACTACCTAAGCGGAGGAGCAAGACTTGGAGCTGTCACTTGTAAAATACTTATGTACGCTGATGATATGGTGCTGCTGTCCGAAAGTGCGGAAGAGATGCAGCTTACAATTGATAGATTATCTGAGTATTGTAAACAGTGGAGCCTTATCATAAACACAGAGAAGTCCAAGATCATGGTGGTTAGAGATGGCAGAGGGCGCCTTGCAAGAGCGGAGAAGTGGTATCTGGACGGGACAGAGCTGGAAGCTGTGAAAGAATATAAATACCTAGGTGTCACGCTGACACAAAATATGAGATTTGAGACACATCTATGGAACAAATTGACAGAAGCAAGGATTGCAATCAACAGCACAAGGAAGAGTTTCATGGCAAGAAAGGATATAAAACCAAGTGCGAAATATAATCTGTTTGAAGCTACATCAAGATCAATTATGCTATATGCATCAGAGGTGTGGGGTTACGCTGAATATGACAATGTGGAAAAACTAGCACGAAATTTTATCAAGAAGCTCTTTAAGCTGCCAATAAACACACCATCATACGCGATTCACCTGGAGACTGGTTTACCTACCCTTTACCACAATACGCTGGGCAGACACTTCAAATACATCCGAAAAATCATGGATCTACCCCAAAACAGACTGCCTAAGTTAGTCGCTATGCAAATGGCAAACAATTTTCCAGGCTAGGAGTATTACCTGTGATATAGAAGACATAGCTGGATGGAGAAGAACGCACGACACAGTACTGGAAAGAGTTGATGAAGCCCAACGAAAAACCTTCGAAGTCACTGCTCAAAGAAGCGAAACTCGGCTTTTATTTAAGGACTGAACTTCAACCTGGGTCAAAGTAATTATTTTAGAGATGACTTTTCGGTGGATGCCATAAAACTAATATTTCAAGCGAGATCCGAACTGCTGCCGCTCAACTATAGACCCCATATAAGCGATGAGAAGTGAACGTTATGCAACATTAGCGCCCGGGAGGATACCTTTCATTTTCTCTCACAATGCCCAATTCTGGGAGAACTAAGGATAAAATATTTCGGAGAAAGATACTTTACACTAGAAAAAGCTAGAGATCGACTCAACGGAGAAAATTGGATTACACTTGCGGCTTATCTTTCAGCTGCTCTTAAATATAGGCTCAAAATTGTTACTGAAGATTTTTAAGATTTTTATAAAATAGTTTTAAACCTAAGAACTATTATAATAAATAAATAGGTCAAAAAAACAAACAAAAAAACATACCCCAACACCACTCCTCCTTCTTCTTTTTATTTTTATACATTGTTAAAAAAAAAACAAAACCGTTTTTCGGTCCTCGGGGGGGGGAAAAAATTGCGCGACTCGCCTCTGTCCCGAGCGACTACTACTAATGGTTTTCGAATAGCAGTTCTCTTTTAGTTGGTTTTATTCGGTAAAAGGTATTGGTTCGGTGTTCCTTTGTAATATCCAATCTTATTTTTGTGGTGGTTGATGTTTGACTATAGATTTTCTTTACTGTATACCACATCAATCCAGTTTTGATTCCATTTGCCTGTAAAAACATTCACCTTTTTTCCACCCAAAATGAAATAATGAAACAAATTGCATTTTGCTTTTCAATGTAATCGAATTTTGTATAATGTTTTTTTTTCTGTTTTTTATTTGGATATTTTTGTTTTTATTTGTATTTTTGGTTTGGGGGAACACAGAACATTTATGACTCTATATATTTGTTATGTTAAGTTAGTTTTTTAATTTTAACACTTAAGAGAAATAAACAAAAAAAAAAAAAATTTCAAGTCAGAAGAAAAATATTTTGATTACTTGCCTACTGTTTTTTTTTTTCGTTTTTTGTTTACTTTTTAGGAGTCTCGATTTTTCGATTTTTCGATTGTTGGATTTTGCGTAACTACTTAAGATCCAAATGGTTTTTTGTTTTCTTCTTTTTTTCAAAATTTTGAGCGTTATTTAAGAAAATGCATACAAAGTTACAGTTTATTCTAGTTAAAAATTTAGTACGAGTATAAAATTGAAATAACTAAGTTCATATATAGCACACACGTATGTATATATATATGTGCGTTAACTGGCGTATAGTACAATCTATATGCATGTGCGTATGTATTCTGCGTATTAAAAACTTTCAAATTTGCAAACCTAAAACATTAGTTTGGTCATTTAACAAAGCACAAGACAAAAACTTAGAGCTCTTTGGCATTGAGAATGGAAGTTATAAATATATATCAAATGTACTTAGTTGCTTTGTGCGTCTTAGAGTAGAGTGTTAGTAGTCTAATACTGGAATCTCGCAATGGAGAATTGGAATTAAGGGAACAAAAAACAAACAAATTATCACAAAACTTGTATTAAGGGTTGGGGGTGGCAGCACTCCCATAACAAAGGGGTTTGTTGGTTAAGTGTTTACACATACTTTCTTTTCTAGTAATGCATCTACTATGTAGACCAGTGTAGTTAATACTTTCATTTTTTTTATTCATATCGCTCACATTTTGGTGGGGTTTCTTGTTCTTTTTTTTTGTTTTTGATTTTTGATTTCACGAGTATGCCATACTTTTTATAATATCAACTTCAGTATATGGATATATATGTATGTGTGTGTACGAGTATATATATATATATATTCATTAGATAAGTCTAGATCGTTAGGTTAAAGTTGTTCGTTTTTGATTCACAACTCGTTTCAAAGAATTTCGATTTTTGAGGGTGATTTTGGTGGATTGAACAAGAACACACATTCAGTCTTTCTATATAGATATATATATAAATATATAAAAGTGCGTGATTAGTGTGTGTGTGTGTGTGTGGGGGGAAATTGTTTAACAGTTGCTACATCATTATTATTGAATATTTTCTCGATATTTCATTATAAAGTACGACGAGTATAGTTCGATTTTTATATTTGATTTATGTTTTGTTTTGTTTACTGAATGAAGTCAAGCAAACTGTTTTAAGTAAAGGAGCCAGCAGCAGTACAGCAGCATCAAAAAAAAAGAACATGTTTGAAAAAATCGAACGGTCGTCAATCGTTCGGGCCTCACATCGCATATTGGCTTCCAATAGTGCAGACTTCTTCGCTTCTTACCTACTGCCAAAAGGAACGTGCATCAGTTTTCATACAGATTATATGACTTCTATACTGCATAAGTTGGTAGTGCATTCTTCCTAGTAAAAAGACGTTCCGACAAATCCGACTGGGAATATGCTATCTCTCAATGTGTAAACCTTTTGATAGCCCTTGGATACCCAAGAAGCACCTTCAAGTTGGGTTTGACGGCAAAGAAGAGACTGAACCAACCAGGCAAGAGAAACCACCTATTACTAAGCTGGATACCTGAAGGGCTCCAGTACAGGTCCCCATTAGAGAATGGGAATACCAATCACCAATTTATTGAAACGCTGGGAAAGGAAGGAATAGTTCTCTGAAGGAGCTTTTACCTAACTTCGGCCCTACACCCAGATAAAAGCAGAACGAATAATTTAGATACGAACGCACTTAGAAAAAAAATCAATTCGTTCTTGAATTTACAAGAACTTTGCTTTCGAAATCAAGCCGAATTCGTTCTCAGTTTAGTGTTTTTAGGCAAGGGAAATGAGGTCATGAAACTGAGAGAGGAGCGCATTTTTTATGGCTTTTCTCCAGACCCCCCTCGATTTTTTCACTCATGTTGCTTTGGAGTTCTCAAGCAGTTATGGTATTGCTGGCATGGAGAGAAGGCTATTCGACCGACAGTTGACAGGCAAAGACTACTGCCGCTTTGTAGTGTTGTATATCTAGAGCCGACTCAAACTTGCGTGATACAAGAACGAACATTCATGGTTTTTGACAAGGCTCTTGATTCACAAATAAGCAATCTAGGATTTGAGTATGTTAATGACTGGGTTCAAGGATTACCAGGGCCGCTGGAAGATCACTTTCTGAATTTATCAGCTTTCAATTGGTGCGAATGGTTGTGTCCACGAAAATCGCAAAAATCTTACACGAACATATATTGAAAGTACGCTTTATTTTTGAAGTTCTTTGCTTGGAAAGCTGAAAAAGAAAAAGTTTTTGGTAAATCATTCACTTCACTGAAAGAATGAGCGCGTTTTAAAGCTCTCTATTTATGCTGCTGAACTACTGCTGCCTCGCTTAATTCATATGAACACAAGGCAACCAAAACGCAGAGACAGTAGAGAAGCAAAGAACTTAACTCTAGAACAAGAGAGTACCGAAAAATATGTCTGTCTTTCTCTGACACTCAGTGATTATTGACTTCGGCAAGCATTCGGTGAGAATCGGCGAATGATTTCGGGCCCCAGGGGCTATGGCTGTCCAGGCCTGCTCTAAGTTTTATTGCTTTATAGCCTATTTCCACTGAGCAACATCTAACATGTTTCTATCCCACACGATCCTCATAAAATAAAGTAGTGCCAGAGAAACTTGTCATGCACTTTAAAATTATGCAAGAAAAGCACTTAAAATTGACCTGCGTAAAAGCAGGCATGAGATATTTGTTCATGACATGCGAAAAATCATCCGGACATGATTCAGATCTTCCCACCTTCTTCACAAAAGACGCAATTGTCTTTGATTTCCAATCTAGGATTGCTTGTTTAAGGCTTAAAGATATCTTTTAATGCCACTGAGCTGCTGCTGCCTCGTTTAATATATAAGAATATACCAGCGAAAGTATCTCAGTTAAACGTTTGGACATTTTTCATAAGAGTAAGTAGTGAAAAATGTTGCGAATCTTTTCTGACAGAAACCAACGTTCCTATGGAATCCCCTTTTTGGTACAAGTCGTCTTATGTTTCGCGTGCCACTAAACTTTTTAGTTGGAAACGAAAAAAAAAAGAACTGTTTGGCCAATTTTTATGTTTATAAAACTGTTTCGGACGACAATTTCCTGAAATTTAGAAAGTTTTTGCGTGAATTCAGTTTGCTTGCTTCATTCAGTGGAATTACTGGCCTGTTCTCGTTTTCAAATCCGCACAAGCGGAACCAACTCCGATTCCACTTAATTTGAAAGAAATCAAAAACAGGCACAGCTGTGATAGCCTTGCAAATGTCCCTATACTAGACTGTATACTAAGGTTGACTTTTAATCAGTAGTCAGTGCAAAGAATTAGTTGATTCAACATTTTTATTTTTAATGATTTCAGATTCGTTTTGGTACACGAAACGTTTAATGATGTGAGCAAGAGACAGAAAACCGCTTGAATTTGTTGAGCAAATTTATTTAGCGACGAAATTTACAAACTATAGAGGCCACTTTCTAGGAGTTTTTTTATAATTCCTTCTACTAGATTCCGTCGTGTTATAAAACGACTTAATTCCGCCGTTTTATAAATTGTCCTACATACGGAGGTGTCTCAGGAATCTCTAGAGAACTGCTTATCTTTACATTTGAAAAGTCTCCAAAAAGCAAGACTCCTAGATTAAATGACAAAAGTTGAGAGACTTAAATCCGACTGAGAGATTGAGAGACTTAAATCAGCGTCAAGGAGATTTAAGGAGTACGGTTTTTTGTCCCTATAATCTAGTAAGCGACTTAATTTAGTTAAAAATTCAATCTAGAGATTTCTGGGACTCCCCCCATAGTAACGCCCTTTCAAAATGTCATATTTCCACGCGAAGCCATGTTGTTTGTAAAAAGGCGAAATTATGTCGTCAAACGATGGAGAAATTACATAGCAACTCGCATAGTTTTCACATTTCAAAAAAACCTAACTCCGCTCGGAGTCATTTTTTTTGGCACGACATAGTCCCGCGGGGAATCATGCTTTAACCTCGCGTTGATCCATGCCCATTCCCTAGGCGGAATAAAGTTCTAAGCAGCTTGAAAGACGGCGGAATTATGTCCTTTTAAAACTGGGAATATACAACAATACAGAACGTTTTGAAACGACAAAATCTTATAGCGGTTTATGTCGTGTTGTTTTAAGTCGATTGAAAACTTTTAAATCGACATAAGCTCGTTTTGAACTATACAGGCATATGTCGGCGGTATTAAAATAAAAATTCCAAGAAAAAATTCGGAACGACTTGACAAAATCCTGTTGTTGGTAAAACGTCGGACTTATATCGGTTTAAAACGACTTAATCTCGCGTTGATCCATGGCAGTTTTACGTTGATACAGTACATTTAAAATAACAGAATCTCGTGGTGGTCCTGTGGCGTAACTGTGTCGTTTTGAAGCAGACGGACATAGGTTGGTGATTTCTCGGTGAATCAGGGCGGAATTATGTCGTTTTGAACCAGATGGGCAAATGTCTGCGGAGTTATTATAACGATATCCGAGAAAAAACTTGCAAGCAAATGAGATAACGTCTGGCTGTTTGTAAAACAGTGGAATTATGTCGGATCAATGGCGGAATAATGTCGTGTTGACTTATATCGATTCAGCAATATTTAAAACAACCTAATTTCGCGGTAATTCATGGCGGAGCTATATCGTGTTCATTTACATCAATTCAGAATGTTTAAAACGACCTAATCTCGCGGTGATTTATGGCGGAATTATGTCGTTTTGAAATAGGCGGACATATGTCGGCGGTATTAGTAGAAAAATTCCGGGATTAAATTGGGATCGACGGCATAACGTCATACTTGGTTTTTAAAAAGGCGGAACTAGGTCGCGGACGACGCAATTTCGTTATGACGCGCTGAATTACATCGATTCAGCCCTAGTCTCTTTCAACGTCCAATTCTGGGAATATGTCGTTTTGAAGAGGGCCTATGGGTTTCCGGGAAATTTTTTTTGCTTTTTTTAAGCGGATTTTGTATCAAGAATATAACCCTAAAAGGGTTTTTTGAAATTCGAAATACTTTAGAAGATATAGCTTTTCTTTTTAGTGGAATGTGCCTCATCGATTTTAGCAACTGAAAACTTTAAGCGCGTTTATCTCGAAACCACGTTTTTCGAGCTGGCGGCCACGATTTCGCCAGTTCTACTGAACCGATTTGGATGAAACAAAGTTTAATCGACGTAGAATTGTCACCATTCTGGCCCGTAGTAAACAAAAATTTTGCGAAATTTTTTTACTATTTTTTTTTTTTACACTAAACTACAAAAAAATGGGCCCAAATTCGATTTTTTAATTTCAAGTGGCCGCCATTTTGTCAAAAAAAAATCGCAAAATTAATTTTGAGGTACGGGCCAGAATTACATCTATGCTGATCATAACCCCTATTTTTTTTTTTTTTTTCAGACGCTCCTGAGGGCCGGAATCGTGGCCGCCAGACACCATGCCTTTTTTGACTCATCAACTTTGACGGTCCCATTATTTTTGAACAGCCCTCGTATTTTCGTTCATTCATTACTAATCAAAAAAAAACAAAATTCAAATATTTTTTGCGTTTTCAAATAAAATTTTCAAATTCAGTGAAGGAGTGGGCCTTTTGTAAGTACAATAAATCAAAAAAGTTTTCAATTATTCTTTGCAACGTTTGTTCAAATAAGAATTTTGTATGTTGTTAGTCAACAAGGAACATGTCCAAAACGACCTAATCTGGTGATTCATGGCGAGTTACGTGTGTTCATTTACGTCAATTAGAATGATTAAAACGACCTAATCTTGCAGTGATTTATGGCGGAACTATGTCGTTTTCCCGAAAACTCCGAGATGCAATTGGGATCGACTGCATAGCGTCATACTTGGTTTGTAAAACGGCGGAATTATGTCGCGGACGACGTAATCTCGCGGTGATCCATGGCGAAAGTATGACGCGTTGAATTATATCGATTAAGAGTGTTTTAAACATTCTAACCTCGCGGTAATTCGTAGCGGAACTAAGTCGTTTTGAACCAGACGGGCTTATGACGGCGGAATTATGTCGTTTTGAACTAGGTGGACATATGTCGGTGATTCCTGGGTTAATTTTGGTGGAATAACTTGGGATAACTTGAACCAGACGGGCTTATGTCGGCGGAATTATGTCGTTTTGAACTAGGTGGACATATGTCGGTGATTCCTGGGTAAATTTTGGTGGAATAACTTGGAAGCAACGAGATAACGCTGTAATTCATGGCGGAACTAAGTCGTTTCAAAACAAGACGGGCAAATGTCGCTCAGAAAATGACGGTGATTCCAGGGTGAATCATAGCGGAATTACGTGTTAGCAACTAGATAACTTCTGCTTGTTTGTAAAACAGCGGAATTATGTCGTTTTTAAAATAGGTAGACATATGTCGGTGATTTCCTGGTTAAATCATGGTGGAATTACTTGGGAGCAACGAGACAACGTCTGGTTGTACGTCAGTCGTGTTGACTTACGACCTCATCTCGCTGTGAATCAAGGCGGAACTAGGTCCTTTCATACCAGACGTGCATATGTCGCTATGATGAATTTTGGACAACAAAAAAAACGCTGGGGAACTACTGATTACACATTTTGATTTTGAAAAGTATTAGGATGCTCGTTCACTTGGGAACAGCTATACAGACAACCTGTGGCTAATTCGTTTCTTAAACAACTATTGTATCATATCTTTAAACACGAAACTAATTTGGGAGGATCAGTAGTAGGGTTGGAGCAGGAGCAGGAGCAGGAGCGGGAGTACTACAACACGATTACCATAATTCCCATAATTGCGATTATTCCTTTAGTTAGGTTCCTTGGGAGGCGTTTCCCTAGCGGATATGTTTTTTTTTTTTTTTTTTTTTCTTTCGGTTTTTTTCGTTTTTTTGGTGAATGGGGTGGGCGCTGTGGTTTTGGTGGGGGATGGTTGATGGTTGCTGCTGCTTTAAACAAAGCTGAGCTCATGCCCGCTTAATGCATCGATGAACTCAAAATGAGCGTAAACTCATTCACCATTTATGACATACACCGGACAGAAGGCCTTCTCGGTGTTGAGGCTTTGCGGCGACAGAGCTCGTGCTGCTGCTGCTGGTGCTCTGTCGCCGCCCTGCTCCCCTTCGGTTAGGGCCTCACCAGTTGTCTCCTCATGTTGCTCCTCCTCCGTGGAACCAGTACCACCGCCGCCACTGTCCACCTCCTCCACGGTCTCCAGCTCACCGCCGGCCAATGTGGTGGAGCAATAGCAGTATGACAGATTCGTTTTGAGATCCTCACAGAATTGTTGCTGCTGCGCAATACTTTGTATGCGCGAGCGGGCGAATTCTCACATGTACGTGGGTTTCAGTTTATAGGCCCGCTTCCAGATCTCGCACAGGCACACCGTCGAGTGGAAGCGATAGAAGATAGCCAATGGCATGGACACATGCGTGATAATGGTCCAGGCCCACAAACCATAGAAATTCAGTTGAATGGGATGCGATTCGGCACGTGATTTCTCCAGCGTGCTAATGGCCCACATGGCCAGATTCACCACCAGCATAAAGGTGACTATTTCACGTCCCGGCTTCTTTCTTATATGCTCCGGACTCACAGCCTGCCGACGACTGGCATCCAGTATGAACATGGTCTGGCAGGCGGTCTGCACTATGGAGGCCAGGGCGTTAATGGGCACCAGCATATCATCGCTGCGTAAAGTAAAATGTCCGGCTATCACCGTGAAGATGTTGTACAGAAACGAACCCGTCTGTGCCCCCACCAGGAGTATATCATCCAGTGAGAAACTGCGATAGGCATCGTACTGCAGGTGTCGTATCTGTATCATGCCCAGCAAGGTGGCTATGGTGGCCGTCCCATAGATCAACAGCTCGCATATGGTCACCTCGGTCACAGCCAAGGCCACAAACTCAGGCCTGGAGATCAACACAAAGAAAATGATCAATGAGATGATGGTCAGCACCAAGATCAATATGCCCACAAACAAACCCTTGTGCGCTCTGGCACAATCCACCGAATAGTGATGCGGCGAACGCTTCATGGGTGAACTTATCATATCCGGTCGCTGTGGGGTCTGTGTGGACTGGGGCCTCGAAATGCTACGCCACATGACATACAGTATGGCGGCACATATCAGTGAGTACTCAATGGTGCAGGGAAACAGAAATGGAGAGGCATCCTGTACCAAAGTGCCTATGATATTCGTACGTCGGCACTCAAATATCTGATACGGTCCCTTGAGACCACGCACCACCCTCAGATGTGCCGTCGGATCGTGCGGTATGATGGCATGCCCACGCGAGTGTCCCGGTATGCGATGTGAGATGCGTAGAGTGCGATTCTCCGGATTATAGAAAGTCAATATCTCGTGCTTGGTCTCCTGTATCAACACATTCAGCCACACCGCCAGGTTGGTGCCAATCATGTGCATCAGACCGAAGCGTGCTATGATCTTATAACGATATACCTTGATCTGTTCGTTATTCAAGAATATGAAATACATCTGGATGAAAATGAAGGCCATGCGAGTGGCCGGTGTCAGAGCAAGCAATACATTGTGACACTTGGTATCCGGATTTAGCTCAAAGTACTGTCCAAATTCCAAACCCGAATAGATCATGCTGCCTATGCCAAAAGCTGTAAAGTTTGAGGCAATTAGTTTCAAGTTTGCGTATGGAAAGGATTTGAGTAAAACACTTACCCACCGCACCCATGCGTAAATAGAAGCTACCATAATGATGTTGTCGACCCAAAGGTGATAATAGTGAGGGACGACGTGCGGGTATTACCGGCGGTAGACGTCGATGTGTGGAAGTGCTATCCGTATCCGATTCATCCATGCTATCCGAGGCGCTCACCTTGGTGGTTGACGATTTATTGGGCGAAGAGGCTACAACAATTTTAAGTTTTTCAATTGGTTTAAAGGGATATGCTGTAGTCTTACCTAAGGGTACTGGCAGCTTGGGACGTCCCCAGAGTAGAGTAGCATACATGAAGAACAGAAAGATCATGCTGCCTATATATAAATAAAGATAGTAAACCTGGAATGGAAAGGAATGGAAGCAGAGAAGTGTTGAGAGTAAAGAATAGAATTTTCATAGGGTTTCTTATTCCTTTAAGGTTTGAACTCCTTAATACTGTTGTACTTGGTGTTCATAGCATAAAATCCTTCGGACCAGCAACGCCCTCAAATTTTCTATTGGATTCACGTCCGGGGGAACGCGGGCCACTTCAAAAAGCCAACATTATTGCCTTCAAGCCAAGAACGCGTCTCATGGCAGACGTGTATTGATGCGTTGTCCTCTTGAAAAAATTAACTTTTAACGCCAGCGACCGCGAAGAAAGGGCCACAAGTTCATATACAATATTTCCACGTATTCCCTGGAGTTCATATGAGTGCTTGGAAATGCCAGCTCAAGCATTCAGACTCGCAGAACGCAGTCCAAACCATCAAAGATCCTCCTGCGAAATTTCTCTTTGAAAAGTATAGGGTGCCTTCCTAAGTCCCTCCAATAGTGCGAAAATCCATCAGGATCGACCAAATTAAACTTTTTCATCCGAGAAAATGATCTTGAAAGATAAATTAGTATTCCATAAAAACTTTTATCTTTGTCCAGTCATTTGCCATGTTATTCCTGGCGTATTTTGTTTGGGCTTCTTTATGGCGCTCCAGTAATCTGAAGCCAACTTCATTTTTATCGCACAATGGTTTCAGATTTTTCTAAAGCCCTTGCAACGGTACAGCGGGACACTTTTAGGCCACATTAAGCCGCTAACTCATTAGCGGTCTTTACTGAATTACTTGCAGCACTCACAATACGGCGCTGGTCACGCTGACTTATCCTCGGCTTACGTCCTCCGGGTTTTTTTTCCCATGTTCATTTTGATTTTTCCAAAAATTCCTCACAACTTTGTCAGAGCGACCAATTTTTCTGGCAATTTCTCGAAAAAAGCAATTCTCATTTTTGAGCGCCAGAATTTGACCTTTCTCGACATCAGAAAGCACTGGTCCACTTGGCATATTTATTATGGAGTTAGAAATAGTTACTTAACCAAGTAACTATCAAGAAAATCACCGGCATCCAAACACAAAATAAGATATTAAGCTGTGCGGCCATAATTATGCACCAGGCACAAAACGAAAATAAAACATTACGATTAATTTTTGCATGGAGAGTGTTGATGTTTGTCATCTATTTTCTCACATTTTTAACGCTCTTTAAAACGGTAACCCCAAATTTTGTTTAGCTCCACTCTTTCTATGCGTACCTGAAAAAACTAGGTGCGGCCATAATTTTGCACCAGAGTTTAGTAGCATCGAGACCTGGAAGGCTTTAGTCATGGGTGGACTTTTTCTTGTTACTTGTTAAAGGGTCAAGACAAGCTTTACTTTATTTCTTGGCTGAATTCGAATCCGAAAGGCAATGCTTGAGTAGCTTTTTATCGATTATGTAAAAGTTTTCAAAGACCTACCCACTGCTCCACATGAGGCCTCCACCTCAATAATACCTCATCAATGTGGCATTTCTGTAGCCGTTTTTAGGTCCAACCCATTGGAATGTCCTTAGTTCTACGTCTACCAAAAACTCAAGCCTATACACTAGTGGCATTCGCTGATGACATTGCAGCTGGTGTTGGTAAGTAAACACAGAATAACTTTGACATTTATCAACCGATTTACTTGATTCTTCTTCTTCTTTGGCCATTTGATGGTAATAAAATCATCACAACCGTTTTACGGTCTCGGCCGCTGCCACTAATGCCCGCCACTCGCCTCTGTCTCGAGCGACATCCCACCAGGAGGACACACCCAGCTCCGCAATAGCTGCCTGACACTTGGCCCGGGCTTGCCCTAGCTTCGGTCGACCCGGCCCGACTGTACACCCGTTTTGCTGGAGCGCTATCATCCGTACGGGTAACATGTCCTATTCATTTACTTGATTGGTAATATTTTTTCAATGTCATTTCAGGAGCAACTTCACACCGAAAAATAGCGTCGAAATAGTCGTTCAGTTAAGTTAACTCCACCTGGCTAAGAAGCATCGTTTGAGTCAGTGAGAGATTGTCCCAAGGATTTGATTTGCTCTGAGAGTTGCTCTGCTGGCCCTACTCCCCTATCCTGATGACAGGGGTTCCATCTTAGCTTCCCACCTAAATCCCCACCTACTTACTATTATCAAATAGCTCACCATGATCCGAACTGCTTGGCTTACCAAAGGACATTTGAGTCTTTTATAAAGTCGGAAGCTCGTGAGTTGGTTATGCTAGCAGTATAAGTACGGTACGGAGTCTTGAAAAAAGAAGGAGATAGAAGGAGATCCTACACATACAATGCCAAGTAAGACCATTCCTTGAAGATCTGGGTAGTCTGAGAAATGCTTTTGATCGACTTTTTAAAATGGTTAATAGTGAATTTGCTGAGAATTGTACCATCAAGGGGGAGTCTACTTTTACGATTCACAACTCCTCCTGGTGACCCCTTGAACAAAGCAAAGCACCTGCAAGCAGCTGCTGGCTAACCTGAGCGGTAAATAGGGTTCGTAAGTGCTAATAAACACGGCGACATGAATGCCTCAGACACACACACACACACTCTTTGACGCAGAAAGAAAGTGGAGAAGGCATGCGTTAGAGTGGGCTCAACCATAATTGAGTCCCAACCGGCTATACGATACTTGGGCATCATTCTGGACCACAGACTCTGCTTTAGACAGCACCTTGAGCAGGGCAGCAAAAGTAGCAATCTCTATCACCAGACAGATGTCCCACCTCAGAGGACCAAAACAAAAAGAGCAGGAGAATAATTGCGAGCGTGGTCTCCTCCACGATCCTCTACGGGGTGACGATCTGGGCTCCAGCCATGGACATACCCACCTACAGCCGACAGTGCAAGTCTGTATACAGACTCTGCGCATTAAGAATCGCAAGCTGCTTCGGAAGAAGCGGCATTGGCTGTGGCAGGCACAATTCCAATAGACCTTCTGGCAGCTGAACGGAGAAGCGGGACTACTGGAAGTAGGTCACAGCGGGACTCCACAATAGCCAAATGGCAATCCAAGTGGAGCCAAGGATCAAACGGAAGATGGACTCACCGACTAATACCATCACTGGAGCCCTGGCTTAGTCGACGGCATGGTCAGGTGGATTACTACCTATCGCAAATGCAAACGGGGCATGGCTGTTTTAAGGCATATCTCCACCGGTTTAAGCATGAAGAAGACCCCTATTGCGACTACTGTAGAGACGGCGCCACTGAGGATGTGGAGCATGCTAGGCCTGAACGCGATAAAGCCTCACGTGCCACTAGCACACAGCTCAGCGCGAGCAACATAGTGAGCTGTATGCTCAGGAACGAGTCTGGATGGCAAGCTGTAGCCAACATGGCGGCGGCAATACTTAAGGATCTGCGGCTTAGGGAAAAGTGTCGCCGTGCCAGGGAAGCAGGGAAGTCGCTGGGGATGGACAGGCGAAAAGTGCGACAGGTGAAAGTGCCCTGGCGTCTTCCTGCATGGAGAGGTCCTCCCTCACAAAACGGCCCACAAGTATCTTGGAGTGAACAAAGCAAGTGATCCTGGAACAACGATCGGAGAGTTGGCGTTCAGGAGAGTCAAAGTCTGCAAAGTCTAGTCAAAGTCTAGTCAAAGTCAAAGTCCGTCAAGTCGTCGAAGTCTAGTCAAAGTCTAGTCAAAGTCTAGTCAAAGTCTAAGTCTAGTCGAAGTCTAGTCAAAGTCTAGTCGAAGTCTAGTCGAAGTCTAGGCGAAGTCTAGTCGAAGTCTAGTCGAAGTCTAGTCGAAGTCTAGTCGAAGTCTAGTCGAAGTCTAGTCGAAGTCTAGTCGAAGTCTAGGCGAAGTCTAGGCGAAGTCTAGTCGAAGTCTAGTCGAAGTCTAGTCGAAGTCTAGTCGAAGTCTAAGTCGAAGTCTAGTCGAAGTCTAGTCGAAGTCTTGTCGAAGTCTAGTCGAAATGAATTCGAAGTCCAGTCGAGTCTAGGAATCTAGCTGAGCCTTTTATGACAGCTACTGTTCGTGAATACCGCGATAGAAACATGCTCTACCCAGCTAAATACGGAGCAAGATCGCTTCCGTGTCTTTTGTCGGATCTTAGTGGTATCTACCTAGCTCCAGCTCTATCAAGCACTGAATTAAGAACTCAAAACTTACCTCATAGAACGAGGGTGGTATGTAGGTGGAAATGACCTCTGCCATAGGGAATGCCACGCCCATGACCACCAGTAATTTGCCATAGAGAGCCGAGAAGAGTGTGGCCAAAGCATCGCCGCTGCAAGTAGAAATAAGGTACATGAGGGCTCATCCCTTTCCCTCCTGCTTAGCTAGACTTACGCCTTAACCTGCGGCATGGGCGGGTACACAAACGAGGGGCGATGTGTGCGTTTAATGGCCGGCATTACCGGATAGTTGGTCAACTGACGTGAGTGATACATCAGAGCCAATTGGCCCTCCGGCTGATGCTGCGAGCTGCCGCCCGGTGAGGAGGGTGGCTCCGAACTATCCCCAGAGCCGGCTCCGCCTCCACCACCTCCAATATCCGTATCCCCCTCGCCATCGCCACCGCCCACAATCAAACCACTTGGTCCCGCATTCTCCATGCTGCTCTTGCGCGGCAAGCTGGACTCATCGATGGTCACATGATGGTGTGAACCCGAGCGGGCCGAGGCGCGACCCGGAGATACGGCCGCCATGGAGGAGGTCTCACCTCCTCCTGTTCCTGTGGCGCTCAGTAGAATGGGTGCGGTGCTGGGTGCAGCAGCAGGAACTGGCGTTGGCTGTGGCGGTGCATAGCTGCTGGGCACTGTGGGCGTGGGCACTCGCACACTGTGCGTATGATGATTCTGATGATGCGGATGCTGGAACTGATGCGGCAGATGGTAGTGATGATGGCTGCTCGTAAAGTGCGGACGCGGCTGGCTGGTCACTGGCAGTGCTGGCTTCTGTTCGTCCTGATAGCTGAGCGTGGCAATGGGCTGCTGTTTCTCTCGAGCGGCGCTGCCCGAGCTGGAGCTGCTGCTGTGGCCGCTGGAAATGGATGTGGAATGCATGGAGGATTAGTTCGACTGATTGTGCTTGGCGTTTTTGCATTGGAGGGCACCCTCTTTTGCAGACACCCACACACAGATGCATAGCAGCAGATTCGGACTCGGATTTAATTAAATAATGTGGTGGGGCGATTGGGAGCTGGGCTTTGGTTGCCAAGTGACGACGCGGCGTTTAGTGGCCAATCGAGCTCATTATATCGGATGCCAGACATTTCCGTCGTCCAATTGTTGTATGTGCGGCAACATTCAAAAAGTTGTACCACAAAAGATCGGACAAGTGGTTTTCGCATACATGCGAGTGAATACAATTTAATATGAATGAAATTTATATGAATCATGAAGAGATTTGTATGAGTGAAGAGTCAGTGAACCATAAGGAGCATTGCGATCTTTTTCTGCTTACAGAGGAAGTCATTTGGTGTTCCCTAGCTCAGAATATACCCTCTCTTCACACTCTGTTTCGGTTGTATCTCTGCCATCGAAAAGCAAAGGCTTGGACTTCTAGCAATGTTGAGCGACTTTTGAACGAAAGGTTTCACTGGCTAGCTATTCATATCAGCTATAGATTATCTTCTTAGTGACTCAAAATAAACTCAAGCAACTTTCCAGTCACTTTAAAGTGATTCTGTTATAAAAATGTGATATTCAAGAAATGCTGAGCGACCTTTAAGCGACTTTCTAGCGAACAAACGACTTGCTAGTGGTTCTTATCAACTTAAAACTATTCTTATAGTGTCTCAAACTTAACTAAAGTAACTTTCAAGTGATTCTGAGGTATCGACGTGGATTTTTAGATATGCTGAGCGACTCTTAAGCGATTAAACACCTTGCTAGCAGTTCTTATCAACTAGAGATTGTCTTTATAGTGCTTCAAAATTTACTAAAGCAAGATTCAAGTCACTTTGTAGTGTTTTTGATGAGAAATTCTGAAATTCTAGATATGCTGAGCGATTCTTACGCGACTTTTAAACCACCAAACGACTTGGCAGCGATTCTTATCTACTTTAGCTCAACTAAATCAACTTTTAAGTTACTTTCTAATGAAATGACGTGATATTCTTCGAATGCTGAGCGACTCTTGGGCGACTTTTAAGCGACCAAACGTCTTTCTATAGATTCTCATTAACTTTAAACTGAAGTTCAAATCACTTTGAAGTGATTCTGATGTGAAAACGTGAAATTTTTCAAATACTGAGCGATTGTTAAGCGACTTTTGAATGATCAAACGACTAATAACTCAAACTCAGCTTAAGCTACTTTCAAATGTTTTTGATGGGAAATTGCCGAGTCATTCTTGAGCGACGTTTAAGCGACCAAACGACTGGCTAGCGGTTACTAAAGTTATCTTGTTACTTGTTAAGAGATTTTGATGAGAGCACGTCAAATGCTGATCGATTTTTGAGCGACTTTTATCAACTAAAGCCATTTTCAAGTGTTTTTGATGGGAAATGGCGAAATACCTGAAATACTGAGCGACTCTTGAGCGACTTTTAAAGCAACCAAAAGACTTGCTTGCGATTCTTATCAACATGGAATTATCTTTTTAGTGACTCAAGTTTAAGTAAAGCAAGTTTCAATCGCTTTCAAGTAATTCTGATGTGAAACTGTGAAATTCTGGAAGTGCTGAGCGATTTTTAAGCGACTTTTAAGCGATCTCAAACTTAATTGCAGCAAGTTTCAATCACTTTAAAGTAATTCTGATGTGAAACTGTGAAATTCTGGAAATGCTGAGCGATTCTTGAGCGACTTTTGAATCCCAAACGGCTTTCAAGTAATTTATATCAACTTAAAATTATCTTAATATTTACTCAAACTCAACTAAAGCAACTTTTAAGAGTTTTTCAGGGGAAAATGCAAAATTCTAGATTTGCCAAGCGACTTTTAAGCGACCAAACGTCTTGCTACAATTCTTATCGGCTTGTTAATGCTTATATTGACTCTAACTTAACTGAAGAAAGTATCAATCACTTTCAAGTATCTTTTTGAAGAGAAACTGTGAAATTCTGGAAATGCTGAGCGATTCTTGAGCGACTTTTTGAGTCCCAAACGGCTTTCTAGTAATTTATATCATCTTAAAATTATCTTAATATTTACTCAAACTCAACAAAAGCAACTTTTAAGAGTTTTTCAGGGGAAAATGCAAAATTCTAGATTTGCCAAGCGACTTTTAAGCGACCAAACGTCTTGCTATCAATTCTTATCGGCTTGGAATTATGCTTATATTGACTCTAACTTAACTGAAGAAAGTATCAATCACTTTCAAGTATTTTTTGAAGAGAAACTGTGAAATTCTGGAAGTGCTGAGCGATTCTTGAGCGACTTTTTAGTGACCAATCGGACTTTTAGCGATTTATATAAGCTTGAGATTATCTTAACAGTGACTCATTCTCAACTAAAGCAGCTTTTAAGAATTTTTGATGGGCAATTGAGAAATTCTATAAATGCTGAGCGACTCTTGAGCGACTTTTATGAGACCAAACGACTTGCTAGCGATTCTCATCAACTTGGAACTATCTTTATAATGACTTAAACTTAACAGAAGTAAGTTTCAATCGCTCTTAAGTGATTCTAATGAGAACACAGTGAAATTCTGGAAACGCTGAGCGTCTCTTGAGCGTCTTTTCAGGGCAAAACGGCTTTCTATTGATTTTTATCTCAAATAAGGCCACTTTCAAATGTTTTTGATGGCACATTCTGGAAATGCTGAACAAATTTTGAAGGACTTCCAACTGTTTTCCAATTCTGTTGAGATAAACTAAGCTCAGAGCTGGTTTGTAACGGTATTTTTGGGTTCCTCGAGAACTCTAAGAACTCTAAAACACCACTGCCCCTGCTTGCTTCCATCCTGTTGTTGTGAAATTCTGTTGGTTTATTTCCTACCGTACCTATCTACTTCGAACCTCCCCCCACTTCCATCTGTTGTTGTGTTCAAATACTCAACTCATAGATAAAATAGACGTAGACATTTCGATTTACGGTTGATAGACTATCCATAGACTATCTTTTGTCCTAACTACGAGGGGTGTTTAAATTACTTGTATGCGGCCTGCCTTCCGGAAACATAAACACACTCACGTACACTGGTACCTGCCTCTCCGACACACACACTAAATTGCACTTAATAACAGGCACGAAGTCTAACATAAAAAAAAAAAACACTGCTTAATGAAAATACCGCCCCTTCGCCGACCACACAATAACGTTTGGACGTTGCCACAATTGAAACTAATCGCTGCGAACAGCATACAGAGTCGTGTGTTTGATGTGATTAGTGAGAAATATGAAACATGTTTGGGAAGGTTTAATTGAAGTCTGACAGGTGAAATGAGATGCATTCTTCATGCCTCATTTGTTTGCAGACTCTTAAGACACTCGACAATATTGTCGAGTTCTCATTAAGGCATATGGCGACAAAGACTTGTATAATAAATAAAAAACCGAAAAGGAAAATAGAGAAAAGAAAGAAAGAAAGAAAAAAATTTGCAACAAGTGTTGGGAGCTTATAGAATAACCTTGACACGGGGGCGCCAACAGGACGAGGACTTTGCCTGTTACTGAATGTGAATGGAAACCGCAACTACACGGTTGGCTTGGCTTGACTTGGCCTGGCTTGGGTTGGCACTGCCTTTGGGTGGTTGGGTCATGCACTCAAGTGCACTTGTAATCAGATTTCTGAAAGCGTGCTGCATACTTTAGGTCGTTCATTTCCAACGGGGTTGTTAACCTGTAATGGTGGGTGAACTGACTCTATGGATACTTGACTGTGCCAAGGGACTAGGGACAATGCATTTCAGGTGGTAGAAGACAGTGAGAATTTGTCAAGATGGTGAAAATTATGTATTTGTTTTTGAGGTGAGCTTAAGACATTTTAGGAGCCATTTTGTAATTACTTTGTTTTTGTCTAAAATGCATGCAGTTACAGCCCAGTTCCGGGCCTTGAATGGACACTTTAGAGACCGAAAACCACAATTGTTAAGAATAACAAAAAGTAGGGCTTTATTGTATACTCTTTTGAAAGGATACTGTAACCAAAGACCAATATAATCTCTGAGATAAGTAACGCAGATGATTTTTTCGTGCTGGCTCTAGAGCTGGCTCCAGGCTCTCTTGAAATTTTGTTCAAAAGCCAGAGAGAGAGCGCAGGAACCGACATGAGCGACGCTCGATAGACGAAATGCCATGCAGAAAAGCGATATAAGCCTCAATCGTTGTCGTCACGACGCATCACCGTACAAAGAGCAACGCTGGGTTGACGCAAATACTGTGACTGACCCCAGCCGTACTAGAGGGTTGTTAATCTGCCTGCATGTATTCGTTTTCTACAGCACAAGTACGCACTCTGCTTGTTCGTTGTGTTAAATCACACAAGCAAGCGCATTCGTCGCCACCAAAAAAACAGCTGCATATTGCAAAAACATTGTATTGCCGTTAAATTGGTCTTTGCTGTAACCCATTAGGAAGTGGAGTTTTACAGATTTTTTGTAATTTATTCGAGAAACATGTATCAATCTGTAAGACTAAAACTTATAATAATCCTTCATTGTTTTCTCTTAACTCTTCTGGAGTTCACTAATACAACGGCTCTCGGCTTTATTAACCCTGGAAGGTCATTCTTAATTTGATGTACATGCTTTTTGGTAGTCGAATCGACGAAGGATGGCGTTTCAGGGTTAATCAATTACAGACCGTCTTTAATAAAGCCTTCGATTCGGGTTATCTTAGACTTCAAAGCGCTAAGATGCTTGAGCTACCCCCCAACTTTATCAATGTTGATATCTTCCTATCTTTCAAATATCTTTCAAACAGAAAACAAAGAGTCTTATTTAATGACTTTTCCTTAAGGTAGTCATTGGTTTCTTTATCAACGATTTCCCTTGGGTTGTTAAGTAAATTTAAATCTTCTTCTGTTTCGTTTGAATGTCTTTAACTTGTCCTTGATAATCGTCAATTTTTGTGTAATCTTAATATGCTCTATTTCAATCATGAGAAATGTTAGTTAATGTTGTTTTGCGGCATTAAACTGGCTGTGAATACTTAAATTAACAGCCCTATTATCTTAGTTCAAGATCTATGGGTATTATTTGATCACCAGCTTTGTTTTAATGACCACATTTCTGACATATTTACTAAAGATATGAACAAGAGTTTGCTGGGTTTCAGTAAGCGTTGGTGTATGGCTTCTTTATGTGACCCTCGTGAGCCAATTTTACCCACCTAGCTTTAAGCGTGGTTGAAGTGTCAGTATGCACTCATTTCTACCTCTCATTTCTACCTCTACCTCCCTGCTCTCAGTTAGGAAACAGACAAGCATGGTAACTAGATTGCGGTATGCCTATGTTCACTGTCACCGACTTTTCAGCGTTTTCATTCAAAAAATTATATTTCCTACTGTCCCTACTTACTACCCTACTTTTGTTGTTCTGCGCAGTTGACCATCGTGGTACAAACTCATTAGAATTTACTTTTTTATATTTCTTAACTATTTTTGCTTTTTTTTTCTACCGTCCCTACCTACTAAGTAAATTGTCTATGCAAGATATTATATACCAGTCAATATAAACTTTTTTTAAACATTATTTGGTTTATTTCCTACCGTTCCTATCTACTACGTAACTCGTTTTTGCTGGGCCTTGTTGAACAGTCAATATAAACTTTTCTTATATATGTTTGCTTGTGTATTTTAGCTTTTTTCCTACTGTCCCTACCTACTATGTAATACATATTAAATATATGGCGCGCAGGTATGAGGCAAATCATTATTTGATGAAGTAGATACGCTGCAACGATATTTTATGAAGAAAATACTAAGGTTACCTGCGAATATCCCGAACTATAGCTATAATCAAAAGTCTGTTTGAATATGCACCCACCCGACTCTCAAATGTAATCAAAAGACAACCAATTTTTTTGGTACTGCGATCTAGCTAGACACCTTCAAGCTTCTGATATACAACCACCTGATGAAGTAAATCAAATGAAACTGAACAGGTCAAATCAACTTATTAACATTGCACAAGCCAGCGAAAATTGAATTAACAAATAACTCGACTTTAACAAAGGATCTGAATATTGCTGTAAGAACTGTACCCAGAAGAAAATAACGTGGATAATTAAAGCACGCGGACGCATACGACGCATAGATATTTCTGCGACACACCCGATAAAGTCTTACTGTACAAAAGCATAATAAAGCCTGTCTAGAAGTTTGGCTTGCAGCTATGGGGAAATGCCTGTGCGAGCAGTGTGGACATTCTCCAAAGATCACAATCAAGAATTCTTAGAATCATCACTGGAGCGCCTTGGTACATTCGTAATGAGTGTATCCACAACGACCTCAGCATCCCATTGGTCGAAACTGAAATAGAGCTACTTTAACGAAACATTCTGAGAAGCTTCTAACCCACCCAAAACAACTTTCAAAATCACTCTCCATGCTAGCAACGCATTCCCTCATCCGAAGAAATGACTTACCAACGCAGCGAATGACTTGAACACAAACTATCTCGAATAAGGGATGGTTTTTAAAAAGTTTTTAGATTAAGATCTGAAAAATTATTGTTAATCTTATTAAGAGTAGATTCCTTCTTTGTCTCAATTAGAGACCAATCAAGCAGTGTACTTCGCTGTGCTTAAATTACTTGCCGCCTGGCAGCGCCCTTTCAGAGTCTTCAATCAAAAAATACTATTTCCTACAGTCCCTATCCACTCCAACACTCGTTCTCAGTCAATATAACCTTTTTTATAAACTGTTGCTTATTTTCTACCGTTCCTACCTACTGCCTGCTGCCATCTAGGGCAGTATTTGAGCTTTTTCCCTACCATCCCTACCTACTATCTTCTTTCCTTTACTCAATTAGAGTCCAACCAAGCAGTGTACTTCGCTGTGCTTAAATTACTTGCCGCCTGGCAGCGCCCTTTCAGAGTCTTCAGTCAAAAAATACTATTTCCTACAGTCCCTATCCACTCCAACACTCGTTCTCAGTCAATATAACCTTTTTTATAAACTGTTGCTTATTTTCTACCGTTCCTACCTACTGCCTGCTGCCATCTAGGGCAGTATTTGAGCTTTTTTCCTACCATCCCTACCTACTATCTTCTTTCCTTTACTCAATTAGAGACCAACCAAGCAGTGTACTTCGCTGTGCTTAAATTACTTGCCGCCTGGCAGCGCCCTTTCAGAGTCTTCAGTCAAAAAATACTATTTCCTACAGTCCCTATCCACTACAAAACTCGTTCTCAGTCAATATAACCTTTTTTATAAACTGTTGCTTATTTTCTACCGTTCGCAGGCAGTATTTAGCTTTTTCCCTACCATCCCTACCTACTATTTCTTTCCTTTACTCAATTAGAGACCAACCAAGCAGTGTACTTCGCTGTGCTTAATACTTGCCGCCTGGCAGCGCCCTTTCTAGAGTCTTCAGTCAAAAAAATACTATTTCCTACAGTCCCTATCCACTCCAACACTCGTTCTCAGTCAATATAACCTTTTTTATAAACTGTTGCTTATTTTCTACCGTTCCTACCTACTGCCTGCTGCCATCTAGGGCAGTATTTGAGCTTTTTTCCTACCATCCCTACCTACTATCTTCTTTCCTTTACTCAATTAGAGACCAACCAAGCAGTGTACTTCGCTGTGCTTAAATTACTTGCCGCCTGGCAGCGCCCTTTCAGAGTCTTCAGTCAAAAAATACTATTTCCTACAGTCCCTATCCACTCCAACACTCGTTCTCAGTCAATATAACCTTTTTTATAAACTGTTGCTTATTTTCTACCGTTCCTACCTACTGCCTGCTGCCATCTAGGGCAGTATTTGAGCTTTTTTCCTACCATCCCTACCTACTATCTTCTTTCCTTGTTTCAACTAGTGACCAACCAAACAGCGTACCTAGACTTCGTTGTGCTTAAGTTTATTCTACTTGCCGCCTGGCACCGCCCTTTCATAGTCTCTCCATTCAAACTAAAAAAAAAAAAAAGAAAGCATTGCACAACGCAAACTTCGAATTGACCCATTTTATGCCTCAATCATGGGCGTGGACTGTGACTCCATTGTGCCAGAGATGCTGCAGGCGACAGGTGATGGGACAACAACCTGCAGAATCCACTGCTTACAATTATAGTGCAACAGCATCGCCACCACCGCCGCCGCCAACATCATCATCATCATCATGCCAAAAGCCAATCAACTCCTACGGCACCCAGACAACGTGTCGTATACGCACTTGAAATGCCGCATATGAAAGGCATGGGGCATGAATCTTGTCCGGGTGTTGCACTGGAAACGTGATGTTTAATTAATGCAAAGTGGAGAACGGGCGAACGGGAGGACGTAGAATGAAGCGCAGACAAAGCGTGGAGTGCACAAGTTAAACAGTTTTTGTCTGAGCTATTAAGAGCAACTAATGGAGGCTGACGATGCCCAAGAGAGATGGAGCCAACGCTTATGCAATTAATGAAGTGCAGAACAAGGACAGATGGTTGTGATGGGTTCATCACACTGCAAGAGGGAGGCTTACCTAACTGTTGTGACAACCGCTGCTGCTGCCGTTTCCGCCAACTTGGGTGGACTGCTAACCAGCGGTGGACTGCACACTCTGGGCGGTGTGGTTATCCTAGGCGGACTGTGCATTTGCCTGGTCACCAGCTCATTGGGTGAGCTGCGCATTAGCGGCGGTGAGGGCATTACCGGGGCTCCCTCACCCACGGGCGGACTCTGAACACGTTGCGAGGTGGAGGCAGAGGCAGTGGATTTAAGGGAGGCCACTGGACTCTGCGATTTAAGCGATGATTGCGATTTGAGTGAAGCCTGGGGTGAGAGTATGCCGCCAGGGGCAGGAGGTGCCTTTATAGAGCCACTTAGTGAGGCAGAACGACTTGCGGCACGACTATCTGGCAGTTTGGCTCCACTGGTGGCAATACTGGCGGCTCTGGGTGAACTAATGCTGTCATGCAGCGACACTTCTTCCTCTTCTTCGTCTGGCGGCTGCTCTTCGTCGGGTTCCTCCAAGGGAGGTGGTGGTATGAACACACCGGCAGCATTCAGATCTTCCTCCAGTTCGGCGAAATGTTCTGGAGGTGGTGCTATGATAGAAGAGGCGGAATAACCATTGCTGGGAGGAGTGGTGATGGTGGTAGACTCATCTTCCATGTCCAAAGATTGACCCGCACTCAAGGGTTCGGGTTGGGGCTCCTCTTCGAGCTCTTCGGGTAGCTGCAAAGGCTCCGACTTGACCAGTGGTGGCGGTGTATTCGGCTGGGATTCCTCTTCACTTTCGGAGGAGGGTGTAAGTGGTGGTATTTGACTGACATGCTGGGCTGGTGGGGAGACCATACGCGTAAGGTTCAATTGGGGACAGGGAGGTGGTGTAACGGGCGGCGAGGGTGAGGTGGAGGGTGATTTGGTTAGGGGTGGGGTGACATTACCCTGTAGATAGGAAAGATTAGAGGGTAAGGGTGGCAAGGGTGGGGGTGGAGTGGATTTATCTTCATCTTCCTCTTCCTCTAATGCAGGCTCAGGCTCAGGCTGTTCCTCCTCTGCCTGCTCCTCCTCCTCTTCTTCTTCCTCCTCCTCTGCGGCCGTCTCCTCGGCCTCATTTTCTTCCTCTTCTGTAGCTAAACGCCGCCCCTCCCCCTCTTCTAGGGGTGACAATGGCGGTGGTGGTATCAACTCCAGCTCCAACACCGAATTAATGGGCGAACCTGGCGGTGAATTTGCCTCCTGGCTTAGCTGCTGTGGCGGTGGTGTGGGTGTGGGTGGCATATCCTCCGTTTCGGTTAAAGTGGGCAAGGGTTGACCCATTAAGGGTGGCGGTGGCACCATCATCAGCACCTCCTCAGCCAGCGTTACCTGGGGCAAAGGTGGCGGTGGTACCACCACCACCTGCTGTTCCACCTCCTCGATGTCCGAATCAATGCCCTGGGCAAAGTCCATGTAGAAATTGTCACGTGAATCGCTGGAGCCACGTCTTAATTTCAAACTCAAATCTGGGGAGCTGTCCATGTTTGTGTTTTTTTGTGATTTTTTTTTTGTTGTTAACAATTGTTTATAATTTTTATGTTTTTATTATTTGTTTCTGGGTCTTAATTTGTGGACACGCACATTTTGTGTATCCCTAAAAATGCACAAGTCACACACACACACACACACACACATACGCACAGCTTCTCTCGGGCTACTACGACGCTCTCTACGCTAGCACTTTTTGGGGGGGCGTGGCAAAATTGCAATTTGCTGCGCATATGACTTTTTTACGCAACGCCAAAAATTTGCCCAAAATTTGTAGAGTGCGTAGTAAGGACCTCCACCCCACATCCCCTAACCTTAAATCCACCCCTAAAGCCTGTTTGTTTATTTGTTTGTTTTCTTAGACTTGACTTACTGACCAATTTGGTGTGCGTATGTATGTGTGTGTGTGTGTGTGGATAGTAAACAACAACACACACACATTAAAAAAAAAAATGAATGTTTTTTATTTATTTTATTCAACCGTTAGTCGCGGCCTCTTTTCCTAGCTCTACACTTCGTTTCGTTTCCGGGTAACCGTCCGGGCGTTACACACACACACACACACGTACGGCCTCGCTCTACTCTACTACACGACTTCCTCCTGCTGCGACGGCACTTAATTCTAGAATGAAACGCCGCAGCGCACCAGAGACCAAGCAGCATTACCAGCAGCAGCAGCAGCACAGCCTCTCCAGCTGCAGAGACAGAGAGCGTCGAACATAACAGAGCTTAGCCGAGAGTGTGAGAGGCCACTGTGTGAGAGCGCAGCTGCTGATGGAGAGAGAGAGAGAGAGAGTAGCTGTTGTTGTACTAACACAGTGGTTGGCACAAAACAACAACAATATTTTGCCATGTTTGAAGTTATTTTCTGTGATCTCTGGAAAGTATGCTACACTTTGTACACCAAAGGAACTTCCGTTTCAAATTTAAGCACAAAAATAGGGGAAAGTTAACCGAAGTTTTGTATACCCTTGCAGCTTCCATTGAAAACTAAAAAGTTTTTCTAACTCAGACTACTTTTTGGACCTTACTTTTCTATGGGATCTATACTATATGGATGTCTGATTTCGACCAAACTTGGTGAAATCATGGAAAAAGCATAATACACTGTTAATTACGAGATTTGGAGGCGATCCCATTTAAAATAAAAAAGTTTTTCTCACTAAAACTTCTTTTTCGACCGATCATTCATACTGCAGCTATATGCTATAGTCATCCGATTTTGATAAAACTTTGTAGAAATGTGTCCAAAGTATTTAAAATAAGTGTATGCCAATGAAAAGGACGTTTTCATTAAAAACAAAAAAAGTTTTTCTCACTAGAACTAGTTTTTCGACCGATCGTTCCTATGGCAGCTATATGCTATAGTCATCCGATTTCGACCAAACTTTGTAGAATTGTGTAAAAGTATATAAAATAAGTGTATGCCAATGATAAGGACGTTTTCATTAAAAACAAAAAAAGTTTTTCTCACTAGAACTAGTTTTTCGACCGATCGTTCCTATGGCAGCTATATGCTATAGTCATCCGATCCGGCCGGTTCCGACAAATGTAGCCGTAATTGTACCAAAAGACTTCGTGCAAAGTTTGGTGAGGATAGCTTTAAAACTGACGGAGGAGATAGCATAGAAACGACAAGGCTAAATAACTCAGCTCGTCATGCTGATCAAGAATATATATACTTTATGTGGTCGGAGATGCTTCCTTTTATGCGTTACAAACATCCGGACAATTTTATAAAAACCGTTCTTCAAGAATAAAATAGGATTCGGCTCGGACGAACGTTTTATACATCCGTACTGGCTTCCTTTGAAAACGCAATACCAGTTTTGTGAAAGAACTAACGTAAGACTACTCAAAGTTTTGACCTTAGTTATTTTTCTATGGAAAAGAGGTATAGCCTTTATAAACTCGGCCTGAAGTTTCTCGACCAAACTTGGAGATTATGGGTAAGCGTAATTCTCACGAAAGCCAGTGTGGCTTCAAAAAGTATCGCGAATTTTGCATGTTTATTTTGTCAACGATTGCAGCCTGTATTTGCAGTCTAAGAATATCTTTTTTTATCGACTTTAAAGAACGGCGTTAGATAGATTATACACTTATGCCAACGGTATTTCAATCTTCGTAAACATCTTGCAAAAAATCATTTTTTTATAGCTTGTTCAGCTCCCTCCTTCGCTGGCCGTCTTTATCTCGTCAAAACGTACGTCAACGTAGTGCTACCTGGGCATCTTCAGTTTGGGAACAATCGAAAAAATCACATGGTTTGGCTTCGCAACACTTGGACCTGCAAATTAACTATGAAAAACAGATGGTGTTTATAGATGACAGAGGTCGCAGAGCTCAAGATGAATCGTGGATTTTAAACGGCGTAGAGATTGAGCGAGTCTCGTCCTACAAGTATCTTGGAGTTACCCTTAGTGCAAATGGAAAATTCGAATCACATCTTAAGATAAAGCTGAGTGAATCGATAATGGCGCTAAACAGTACCTGGGGCAGTCTGATGAGTAAGCAAAACGTGCTTCCGAGCGTGAAATACAAAATGTTTGAAACTACGCATCACAGGTGTAGGGATACGCTAGACATAATGAAGTAGATAAACTGCTACGGTTTTTCATCAAGAAACTGTCCGAGGCAACGAAAAAGTCCTTATCCATGGCACATCGAAGCTCTCCACGAGGTAACTTCCGCCTCAACTAAGGCATCTGGAAGCTCTCCACTGAGGTAACTTCCGCCTCAGCTAAGGCACCTCGAAGCTCTCCACGAGAGGTAGATTCCGCCTCCACTGAAACAACACGAAGTCCTCGACCAGGTCCAAAAAATTTCTCTAATCGAGACGCCTCAACGAGAGGCGACATCATTCCGGCTCAGACGAACTTATCGACCCCTACTCTAAGCAACCACCGCACTGTGGGGAAAAGTCGAACACTTACATCCTGTGGAATGTAACTTTCAAGGCGTCGAAAGGCATCGCAAAGTAAAGGTTGTACGTTACTAATAAAACTATTGTGAACCAAATATTAATATTTTCATTTGCTACTAATGGCTACAACTATGCGTAAAATACACACATTGCAGTTGTGTATGAGTTTTGCCATTCGACGTTGGTTACAGGTTGGTGCGACAACAATCGCCAAGATTCACCGTTAATCGAATTTATTTTGCAAAAAATAGACAGATCGAAGATAACAGAAGATCCACTTCTTATAATTAATGAAAAAGTACAGAAGTTCACCAAGTTTGTAAAATACAAATTGTCAAAGTTCAAGAGAAATCTGGATTATTTCAAAAGGAAACATTCGCTTTGGCTTGCATCCAGTCTTCGTTTGGCTTTTTAATAGTAGTAACATTCCACCGAAGAAAGCTGGTCGCAGGCGTTTAAGCTATATGAAAGCAGGACCAAGATTAAATCTAAAATTAGCAACTCAGTTAGCTCAAAAAGAACAAAATGAAGTGTCACTTTTGTTGCATGCTGCTTATGTTTCAGCGAAAAAAACAAGAAATGGAGAAGCAGCCTTTTTTGGCTGAAAAAATTAATGAGCAAAGTAGAAATGACAGGCTTAAGAAAAGCACTTGTAAAGCGTGATGTATTGCAAATTGCAAATTGTATTGTAAAGAAAATGCCTCCGAAGCGAGGAATAAATATTATAAATACGACAGACTTTCTCACGCGAAAAAAGTAGTCGGCTACTTAATATGACAGACATGTTTAACAGAGCAATGGATTCTTCCGATCCATTGCTCTCCTAATAAATTTAAACCAACGAAAAAGGTTAAACAAAAAAAGAAACTGCCAAAAGAAGTCATCGATCTTTTGGAATCTCCTGATGCTGACTTGCGATTAGACACGAGTTGTAGCAATAATGACGAGTGTGATGAAGTAATCGACATTTATGGTCTGGGTACCATTGAGCTACCCGAAGAAGATGCAATTGATGACTAAACTATGAAGGTATTGCGTAAAAAAAATACTTATAAACTTATTAATAACAATTATTACAAAAAAAAATATTCTCGTATATTTACAGAAATCCAGATGATACCACATAATTTGAGACTTATTATACCGTCTATATATATATATATATATACATTTAATTGTTAATTATTTACATTAATAAATTATTAAATTTAATTAATATGAGTTGTATATCAACTTTATGAACTGGGTGTATAATTAGTTATCTGTATGTATATAAGAGGCGTGGAAGAAGGCGTGGTCCGATAAAAAAAAAATCCGAAATTTTAGATAATTATTAGTATTACACGTGCAAAGTTTCAAGACTCTTGCTTTACATTTATAATTAATGCGAAAATTTTCGACTTTTCCCCACATGCTCAGTACTACGTATTCTGCAGCTTTTACCCATCTTATGTATTCGCTCCCACACAGTCACTGGAGGGGGAGTACTGTGGCGACTCTGCCACCACTGGACACGAGCAACTATCCATTACTCTGGCGGCTATGGTCACACTATCACGAAGATAATTCAACTCCAGTGGTAGGCAGTGTGTTAAACTTCAAACTGGCAACAAATCATGTTAAACTAGTTAAGTGAAACAATAAATATAATAGTGATTTAAACACGACCTGTTAATCGCTATAAGACCAAGGTCATAAGTGTTACCCTTCCTCTTATGTGACATCTATGCCATCCTTCTTCTCTATCCTGATTTGCGACGTCTGTATTGCAATTTCACAATTCTTTTCCATTACAAGCAGTGACTTTTGTTCAGTGACTCCTGTTTAGGGTCTTTCGTTCAGCAACTTTTGTTCATTGACTCACAAAATCCTGGGTAGTTGGGTTACTCCACCGCATCGTTCTTACAAGTGTACAACAAGTGCACATAATGAAGATAAGGTAGATAGAAACCCCATTCCTCTTTACTAGTTTCTAAAAAGTAAAACACACTTTTTGCTTAATTTACGCAATGTGGCATTTGCGTAAATTTAAGTGTAAGTCCTCTTTAATTTGTAAAAATTGAAAAATCATTGTGTATCTTTAACAGGAAATTGTTTCTAGCTCTTCTGTAGTGTGTAGTTAGTGTTGGTAAGTGTTACGAAGTGTACGATATTGCCCATTTATCGTTCAAGTTGTTATCGCTTTAGTGTGTTGCTTTAATTCATCATAGTCTTTGTATTGCCCATTTATCGTTTAAGTGTGTCGCTTGTCCAATTCCTCACAGCCTTTGTATGTTAGTGGGTCCCTTTATAGACTCCATGGATTTGTTATGTTCAATTCTCGATTGCCACAGATGCACAGGTACTTCGACTTCCCATCGTCCTGCAAAAACTGCGTATCAAAGGTAAAACTTTTTTAAAGGGAAATAAAAGAAACCAAATCAATTTACCTGATCCGTCAAATGCTCTTGATTCAAACGTTCCTGTGTTTCGGCCAGCGTATCCCTAGGAATATGAAGCCAAAAATGAACCTGTCCACAGATCCGGCACCGCTTGAAGATGTTGCTCCCAGATGGATCAACCATTTTGAGTGAAACTTTTCTTTTCTTTTTAGTTTGTATTTATAATTTGTTGTTCTTTATGCTATGCCTGCCGGAACAGAAATGAAATTGTTTTAGACGAACTCCTATAAATCACATGCTGAAGTCAAAGTCAAAGCCTGCTTAGTTCGTTTAAAAGATTTGAAAACATTTGAAAATCAAGAACTAAGTACGCAGACTCCAAGCGAGATGCACTGACACGCATTTTGTTAAATTCCAGCACAGTCCCAAGCCCAGAGTTGAGAGGGAGAGATGCTGGGGGATGCTGTCGGCTTGCGCACTTCCGTTTTGTTACACCGGCCTTGCTCTCCGGCTCTGTACTCCATGAATGAGACACAATTGAGGCGTCACTCCAAACAGTGACATTTTTCACACGTTTCGCCCAGCGAATTGCTTACCCTGCACAGTGGGACGGAATGCAAACAAATGAGAACAATAAATATAAATAAAGATTATTTTTGGATTCTTATTTTGAGGAATGTTAAATAACTTGATGTTCATAGTGAAATTTCTGCTGTAGTTTACAAGAATTGGCACAAAAAGCTTTGTTATCGAAAAATCCATGAGACTTCAATCGACATGGAAACGCAGACTCTGGTCGAAACGAAGACGAAAGCCAGTTTTTCTGGAACGCTGGACGAGACCCATATGGAGTAAGCTCATGGAGGAGTCTGGAGGACCATTCTAAAGCAGCAATGCCCAGCCTTATGCTCTTTGGCTACGTTTTGTTTTTGTAATTGCACCGAAGATAAGAAGTCAATGATCGTATACTTGCAAAAAATCAAAGAAATCAACAAAGATTGTGTTCATATGGGCAGCTTTGAATACTCAGACAGCTGTTTTGATGAATTCCCTTTCATCACATCAGTAAGTTTCGAGCGCTGATACCAACAAGCCCCGAAAGTTCTCCGGCCAATTGTCTTACCATAAACTTATTAGTATTCTATAATCTGCTAAGCTAGACAAAAAAAAAAACTTTAACCCTTTTCTAAAAATATTGTAGCTTAACTTTTTTTTTACTATTTTCGAAAAAGTAGTTTAGAGATAGTCGCATTGAAAGTTTAGACAGCTGTTTTCGATCAAATCAAAACTATTTTAATTGATTACAATAAAGGATTTGATGCGTTTGGGTGTTAGCTTTCACCAAAAATAAATAAATTATAAAAATTGTTTAAGTAATTCTCCAGAAAGTTGGCATTTTAGTTTCAAATAAAGAATTTGAAAAATAACGGTATATTGCTTAGAGAAGTATCGATAAGTCTAGTCAGCTATCGACTGCAGCTAAACGCATCTCTAATGTTAAAACCAAACAAATTTGTTTGGTGCAGTTAAGTAACTATTTTGTTACAAGTAAGGAATTTAAAAGATAATTTAAAATACTAAAAGTGAACAAATTACAGCCTTTTAATTTGAAACATAACGATATATCGCTTGTAGAAATATCGTTCAGACTAGCCATCTCTAATGTTAAACTTGACAAATTTTTGGTGCTGTTAAAAGCAAAAATAAAAAATCAACTAAATTTTTTTCCATTCCATTCTGTTAACAAATGCATGACAATTGTTTAAACAATTTTCGACAACAAAACGCGTAGAAGGAACTAGAATGAGTTCGCGCCGAGCGAGAAGCGGACCCACGCTTAATTTTAAGGCGGTGCTGCTGGGCGAAGGTGAGTGCATTTACACCCCCTCCCCCCTGCTGTTGCTACTGCTGCTGTTGTTGTTCCTACACTTGCCTGGCTCTCTTTCAGGTTGCGTGGGCAAAACCTCTCTGGTGCTGCGCTACATGGAGGACAAGTTCAATCCTCAACATTTGAGCACGCTCCAGGCCTCATTCGTCACCAAAAAGATTACACTGCCGGATGACAGGCGGGCACAGTTGAACATTTGGGATACGGCCGGGCAGGAGCGGTTCCATGCGCTGGGGCCCATTTACTATCGCGGTTCGGATGGTGCGCTCCTGGTGTACGACATCACGGATGAGGATTCCTTTCAGAAGGTCAAGTCCTGGGTGCGGGAACTAAAACAGATGCTGGGCAGTGACATAGCCCTGATTATAGTCGGAAACAAGACTGATCTGGAGGAGCAGCGTGCCATTGAGTATGAGGTGGCCCTGCAGTATGCACGCACCGTGGGTGCGCAATATGTGGAGACGTCGGCCAAGGAGAACGAGGGCGTGGCCGAGCTATTCGAGCTGTTGAGCCAACTAATGGTGGATCACAGATTGCAGCAACAACAGATGAACAACGACTCGCTTACCAATTCGGATGCCATCAGTGTGTCCGATGAACTGGATGTAGACTCTAGGCAGGGCGAGGCTGGAGCCGAGGAAGGTGCCTCCATGTCACATCAGCATCGCTCCTGCTGTGGCATTTAGGACTGGCCGCCTCCTCGCTCCTGGCTCCCGTCCATTGTGATAATATCTAATGTACTAACCTAAAGATCTGTATATACCATTTGCATATATTTATGTATTTACGTAGATTTATTTATGTTTTTTTTTTCCCCCTGTTTTTCTGCTTTCTGTTGTGTTTTTTGTGCATGGCCAAAAAGAAACCATCAAATTTTTCTTCCTTATTGAAATTAAAAACAATTAAAAAAAAAAACAACAAAAGAGAAAAATCTACACATTTTGTGAGTCATGCGAAAACCTTGGACTAAGTGTTATTATCGGGCAGTTGCAATGCAATTGATAAGAGTTCAAAAACTTAATTGTAAAGTAGCTGCAGTTGGCATTTAAATGCCTCAACTAATTGAAAACTTGTAACTAAAATATGCATTTTATTGAAAATTGAAATTTTATAAACCAAACTGAACTGAAAATTCTCTTAAAAACAATGCAAATTATGTCAATATTGAAACTAGACTTCTATAAGAAGACCAACCTTCTAGATATGAGCAATCTCAACCCATAAAAAGCTCTTTTAAATGGTAACAACTTTCCAATTTCTGTAATGGATACATTTCTACCTTCTGTAGTCTGATTTCTAGTGCAAATTGAAATGTGAAATCTATCAAAGTAGATAAGACCTAGAACAGAGTAGAGGCTATCATTTAATCACAACCAATCTGTTTGAATTGCACTTCAAATAGCCTTAATTGCTGTATTCAGCTGATAATCGAAACAAGAAACCCTTTAAATAGCTACATATATACCAGAGCTGTAAACTACAATTACCATTACAATTATGGGCATATCTAAAAATCGATTTACAATTACACCAATACCTCGCTTGAGGCCGTTAACTGGGACCGAAAATTTCAATGGCCATTTTGTTAACTGGTTTAAAACTTTGATCCGCTAGAGTAAAATTCGACCATCGAACAAATTAACACGTAACATTTTAAAAGATGTACACTTTTAAAATGCAAACCGATCGAAAAATAAAAAGAACTGGTTCGGTAGAGTGGTTTCGGTTTGGTTCAGTCTTTATTATAAGTTTAATGAAGGCCAGTTTCTGTTTTTGCAAATAACCCCGATCTTGCAAAAAATGGGGAAAAAAATATCGCAACGTACTTTGTTTGGATGCCGAAAATCTTTAAAATCTCAACCCTTAAAGCCCATCCCTAAGTTTAACGACCAAATATTGTCATAATTGTATTTAAAAGAAATGACAGAAACTTATTCCTAGGATCGCCCTTATTTCCGCCGAACATAAACCCTTAAGGATTTTGCTTAAATCTGTTCGAAAAATTATTTCTTTTCAGATTTTCGTTGGTAAGGCAGTCCAAAAGCTGTCAAAAACGCATTTCTGTTCAAGGATCGTTTTAAATTTGGCCAGTCTCAAGCCCTAAGCCATTTCTTAAGTATAAAGTCCCAGTTTGCTCTAAAGTCTGCGCGAAAAAGATATTTTTCGAGTCGAAGTTAAAGGTCATAAGTGTTAGAAACTGCATTATTTTGTTGGATTAATTTCACCTTATGTCAACTCTTAAAGCCTTTTGTTGAGTATAACGTCACAATTTACTGTGAAATCTTCTCGGAAAGTAATTTTTGTAGACTTTTGAAGTTGCGGCAAGTCCAAAACTTCTTTATGTTCTAGATTCCCATCGTTCCAAACCCCTAACCCTTTAAGCCCTTTGTGAAGTCAAACATTCAAAAATATCCTTAAACCTGTTCAGAAAGTAATTGTTTTGGACTTTAGAAGCTGCAGAAGTTTGAAAAACTATACTATTTGATAAGTATAAAGCTGGCCAGCACATTAGTAGTTGTTGTTTTAAGAGTACTACACCCCGTTTAGTTGTTTGTATCAATCTATTTGGTCTAGCTAACGCTTTATGTATTGAATATTTTCTCAGAGAAAGCCACTTACGAGAAATTGTTAGAATATTGGGCTAGTGCTACGCTACCGGTGTTACTTCAATCTCCTGCGATCGTGTCTCCCGTCAAAAATCAGTAGACAAACAAACAAATCGATTATCAACTTCCAAAGAAGAAATGGTAACTTACGGCAGGAATTTTCAAAAATTCATTTTCAAGGTTGGGTGCTACATAAATCCGGTATCACAGGCTTCTTAGCACTTGAAAATCCAAAATTTGGTTCGAGCTTCTCCAAAAGTTTTTCATTTGTGGTTTTCGGTTCGGTTCAGCATTTTTGAAGGGACCCCCGGTTCGGTTTGCGGTTCCGGTTAACCAGCTGAAAAAAGCGGTTTGGTTCGGTTCGGTTCAGAACCTGGTTGCATCCCTACTTTTAAGTCTAAAATAATATGTTAAAAAAGTCTTAAATTTGCATAGTTTTTGGTACCTGATTAACATTTATTTCAATTTTGAAGCAGAGTAACTAACTCGCACTCAGAGTGGAAAACTTGTGTAGAATCAATATTTTATTTACCATTTGAGCTCCTGTTCTGAGAATATATAAGTTAAGACATTATGTAAAAACACTTCCTTGACACTTTTATACTCTGTATCAAAGGTTCATACAGGCCTGTTCTGGTTTTCACATATTTCTTCGATTTCAAATGAAAACAAAATCGAACGATTTGGTTTTAGCTGTTCTGGTATTCGAACGATTTGCAATTCGAATGTTTCATTTCCAAATTGTTTCCGTTGACTACACTTTCACCTTAATCAACTGGTGAATCAAAACAATTCAATAAATAATCACTCAAAAAAGTTGATAGTAGTTGAACCATAGGTGTTTAAAATGTCGTTTCTATTTTTAAGGGCATTTTATGAACATTTTCCCAGCGTTTCATAAACAAGTGAAAACCAGAACAGCTTGAACAAAATATGTGAATTCGATTTATTCGAAGCTATTTATACAAATTATTAATTTGTTTTATTTAAAAATAATTTTTAAGGGAATGTAAAACTGCAAAAAGTATCTAAATACACTAGAAAATGGTACAAAATTAACTTGAAGCCATTAATTTGACGCCTTTATGTACAAAAACGCATTTAGTTTTGAATTCAACGGCTCCAAGCAATGTGAATTCAAATCGAGTAAATCTATCGAATTGTGAAGACCGGAACAGGTAGCCAAATCGAATTCGAGCAAATTTAGTGAAAGTGAATACCGGAACAGGCCTAATAGAATATAATAAGTTTGTGCTAGCCATGTCCGTCTGTCCGTCTGTCGCCCGTATGAATTTTGTAAAGTGTTCTTTGTCTTTTGCGTCTCAAGAAGGTACTAAGGGAATCTGGTGTTAGGTTGCCCTTTGCACAGCTATGCGTATATAGGATTTATATTTGGGTTTATGGTTATAAATCAATCACAAATAGGTTTACATCTGTGCGGGGAATGTATATATGTGTATATGTTATAAAGGTATATTCAAACAACTTTAAAGTAAACGGAAATAGGCCACATCCCAGGCTTGGATGTTTACAATTGAGTTGCAGTGTCATTGCCACAGAGACGGGGAGCTTGAAACAAATCTGTGTATTGCAGCGGAGCCTCACTTAAAGAACGTGATACCTCCGGCAAGGTAGTTGTGCAGTTCACCAAATAAGGATACAGGCCAATGAATTGATCCCAAGCGGGCTTGTTTACTGTGAAGTAAGAGAAAAAGAGAACGAGAGTTAAGAAATATGATATAAATATGAAAGAAAGGACTTTGAAGCAAAGACATGGGTCTTCATTTCTAAGGTTCTAAGGTTCGTTTCGGAAACACAAATACAATCATAATGTAAAAACCAAGATACTTAATATTTTACTTACCAAAATATAGATGAAAAGTGTTCTTGTCGTTGATGTTGAATGTGGCTGCACTGGTGTCCGGTAAAACGATTTTCGCTTGTATTTTGTAGATAATAAGATAAGAAATATAACAATCAATATTAATTCCTGTATCATATGTTTCTAGCGGTAGATGTTTCCAGTTCGCTGTTCCTTTGTTGAGCCTTGAGTAGAGTATTGTGTAGATTTCTTTATCATATCGGTAATTACATCACATATGTCCATTTTATCCCATTCATTATTAATTTCATAAAATTGTTCGTCTTCATCCATAAAGTTTTCCTCTGGTGGGCAGTCAACGAACTCGTCTACTGGCATCTCGATTGTTTCCACGTGCAATTCGTTATCTACAGGAGCCAAAGCCATTACCAATTTAGCATAAGCCTGATGAACGTATTCAATCCATGGATCTATGTACGATTCCATCCACTCAAAATGGGGTTGCAGCCGCTCAAAGAGGAGCAAACTGCTGTGCGGAGTGGTCCACCAAATGAAGCTGCCCAAAACAAACTTCAGGATCAGTTGGGGATATTGGTCCAGAAATCCACTAAGCACAAATAAGAGCATCTGTAGAGCAGCACATACAATATAGAACTTCAGCCATTCGCTTTGCTCTTCCATCTGTCCCCGCTGCAAGGATTTGAAGGTTGCCCAGGCTGGGCGCAGCCAACCGTAATATGTGAGAGCCACATTAATCATTTCTCCCAGGATCATTTTTAAGAAATATTTTAGAAAAATAAATAAGTTTCAATAATTTTATGCACACTTTCCACAAATGATGTTACACGTCGGAGAGTAAAGTTATACTGAATTTTCGTTAGGAAATGTGAGCAGGGAATGATACTGACCGATTGACAAGCACTGAGAGGCTAAACGCAAGGCAATGTTGATTTCAAAAATCAGTTTTCCATACAATTTTTGTTAGCTTTCCTCTATTTTTATTGAAATGTTTTCAACGAACTGAACAGGCTTTGACTTTTACTTTCCTCAAGTGATTTCTTAGAGTTCATCTGATACAATTTCAGTTCTGTTCCGGAATTCGTTCAATCAACTAACAAATATAAAATTGAAAAGAAATTAAGTTTCATTCAGAATGAGTTCCCCAAATGGCAACTACACCATCGAGCAGTGCCGGAACTGTGGCCTGCTTCATTTGTGGTTTAATACTGATGGGAATCCGCAACCAATCTTTTCAATTTATCCCCCAGCCCCAGGACAGGAACGTCGTCGTCGTGCTAATATGCCACCCAATGCATTTTAAGCATTATGCCGGAGGAGCAGCAGGTAGATTGGTTTGGTTTCTATATTTACCCCTTCAAATAGTTTTACCTTCGACTTGCAGTGGCAGAAAGATGATGGCAAGCCGCTGTAATGGTGCTTTTGAATAGGATGTATTCCAGTGACGACTAATTGGAGCAGCTTACTTACACTTAAGAGACTTACTCACTCACACAAAACACAGCTTAATGATACACTTATCGTTATAATAAACATTTTATTTGAATAGTAAAAAAGGCACGTGTTGGACTTAATTTATACAAATGAAAGTTGCACTGAAATATATGCCCAAGGCAAAGGAGCTTCATGAAGAAAAAAAGTGAGTTTTGCTTCTTTTGATATGCTAGGAACTTGGGTTCATCCACTTGTTGATAGTAAATCAGGTAAGAGCGATGCAGAGGAGTGCCTTAACTACGCTGGATCTGATATATCTCAACAAGGGACGCTGTCGCTAAGCAGGAGTCAATGCTATAGTCATTAGATCCGTGCGGTTCCGACAAATGTTTGGCCTTTATGTATGTCAAGACTTTCTGCTAAGTTTGATCAAGGAGGAAGGAAATAGCCTCGAAATCGTAGATCCCATAAAGTATACATTCATTGGAGCTACCTAGTAGTCACTATGGTTTTTGGTACACGTAAATACGGAACTCTGAGCTACTTGAACGAGCGAATAGGGAGAGTGTCGACAGACCCAAAGAAACTTGGAAAAGGACTGTCGGTAGAAAGGCGCAAAGCATCGGGAAAAGTTAAGGGGGTCTTCTCATTCAAAACCCGTTTTTTGGACCCTTTTTAAAAAAATTCTTATTTGAAAACGCAAAGAATAATTGAAAACTTTTTTTATTTATTGTATTACAAAAGGTTCAAAGTAAATAAAAAAATTTTTTGCCTCGATACGAGGGCTGTTCAAAAAGTAATGAGACTCCAAAGTTGGTGGTGAAAAAAAAGGTGTCGTCACGGCGGCCACGATTCCGGGTCTCCGGAGCGTCCGAAATGAAAAAAAAAACGGGGTTATAATCAGTATAGATGTAATTCTCGGGTGAACCTCAAACTTAATTTTGTGATTTTTTTTGACAAAATGGCGGCCATTCAAAAAAAAAATTTCAATTTCGGGCTTTTTTTTTGTAGTTTAGTGTAAAAAAAAAATAGTAAAAAATTTTTTTAAAATTATGGTCGAGGTTCACCCGAGAATGGTGACAATTCTGCGTCGATTCCACTTTGTTTCATGAAAATCGGTTCAGTTGAACTGGAGATATCATGGCCGCCAGTTCGAAAAACGTGGTTTCGAGATAAACGCGCTTTAAGTTTGCAGTTGCTTGGGAATTTAGGTCACATTGGGTCACTAAAAGGACTATATCTCCTAAACTAATTCGAGTTTTCGAAAATCCTTTTGGGGGGATATTTTTGAATATCCAAGCTATAAATAAATGCAAAAAAAAAAGTCGAAAAAAAAGTTGCTCAATGAGAAGACCCCCTTAAGGAGAACTGAAAGCGACGGCCAACAACAGAGTTCGCTGGAGGAGAGGAGTGGTTCATGCCCTATGTCTCACAAGGGATCGGAACTAGAAGAAGAAGATTGTAAAATGGTTTGACACAGTCTCAGAAGGTCAAAGACGAGCTCCTCTCAAATCTCTTGGAGCTGCATAAATGCGGCTACATAAAAAGGTGAAATCGTTCGGATGTTGCGCCCACTGGAAGTCAACCGAAACGTTTTGTATCGTACTATGAAATTATTTAAGGATACTGATGGAATTAAAGACACCGCGAAATCCGACCGTCTGCGCACTGTGAGAACGCCACAAGCCATCAAAGCAGTGCAAGATAGAATTCATCGAAATCCACTGCGCAAGCAGAAAATCATGTCTCGTGAGATTAATATCAGCTGGGACAGCATGTCGCGCATCATAAAACGTGACTTGTGACTCAGTGCATACAAGAGACACACCGGCCACTTGCCTACAACAGCATGGAAACAGAAACGCTAGACAAAATCGAAAGCATTGCGTTGCCAGTGCACGAACAATGCACACAGACGAATTCAGTTTACTGACGAGAAAATTTTCACCATAGAGCAACCATTCAACAAACAGAACGATAGAGTGTATGGTGTTTATTTCGAGAGTTCAGAGAGATAACTATCCGGCTTATGTGATGGTTTGGTGGGGAGTCGCCTATGATGTGGTCACCAAGTCCATTTTCGGTGAAAAAGGAGTCAAAACTACGGCAAACGTGTATCAATCTGAGGTTTTGGAAAAGGTTTTGAAGCCTCTCAATACGACATTAACAAAGCCGTGGACCTTTCAACAAGACAATGCCCCAGCTCACAAGGCAATAACGACTCAAGCATGGCTAAAAAACCATGTACCGAACTTCATTTCTTTGGATGATTGGCCTGCTGTTGGTAGCCCAGATCTGAATCCATTGGACTACAAACTGTGATCCGTTCTCGTGGCTATGGCTTGCTCTACTCGACACCCAAATATTGAGTCTTTGAAGCGCGCCCTTGTCCGAGCAGTGGACAATTTCCCAATGCATGAGGTGCGCACTGCGATCTTTGAGCGGCCAGAAAGACTTATGAGTTGCTCATATGTACATGGCGGCCTTTTCGAATAAGTTGTTCTACGATTTGTAACCATTGAGTGACCAAATTCAAAGAAGAAACAAGTTTTGAAAAATACTCATTCATTTTTATTTTATGACCAACAAACCGTGTATCAAAACAATTGAGAGTACTAGGTATGGTCAGTTAATACAAGGTGGGTCAAAAGAAGTCACCCTATTGGAAGATGGTCTTATTTTTATAAATAGCCGCCAAAGTCAGATCTGTTTTGACATTTGTGGACTAGACAGATGTAGAATACAAGTGAACAAGCCATGGATCGATATACTCCCCAAGAACGCGGAATAATCGTGTAACAATTCGTCTGTGGTGTTGGCGTAGCGCGAATTCAGTCGCAGATTCCCCGTCCGCCCTACACCGACTGCGCAAACACTGCGCCGTTTGGCCACCAACCTTGAAGAGTATGAGACCACACGAGACGTTGCCAAGAGTGGTCGACTCACAATCAGTCGACTAAAACAAGTCACATCCAGAACATTTATTGTGTAAAGTTCTTTCTAGTAAATGTTAATATAAACTGCTGATGTATAAAAAACATTCTGTGTAGAACATTGGGCCAGTAAAAACAGTAAAATATAAGGAACACCTCTATATGCTGTTGCCATAGAACTTATGTAGACGTCGCTCCTAAGTATATTGATTCCCATTCCTCCGATAAGATTTTTGACCAGATTACGGTGACCATAGACATCCCTCCTCTTCTTCCCTTTGCGTGCCATTCTGAAATACACAAGGTTGATGTGGCGGTGCACCTCTTCACTCTCTTCCAGATACAATCCTTACCGCCAGGTAGTTGGGGCTTCTCTTTCTTTTTCGCGCTATCGCCACGAGTCACTTCACAGACATCCCTCCTCTTCTTTCTTTCGCATGCCATTCTGAAACACACAAGAAGGTTGATGTGGCCATGTGGTGGTGCACCTCTTCTCCACTTTCTCGATACTTACAGCCAAATAGTGCGGGGCTTCTGTTCTTTTCGCGCTATCGTCACCCATTAGTTGGAATAAAAGAAATTTATACCAAAATTTTGTGGTTTTTCTTAGTAAAAATTTTTCTTATAATTTTTTATTTTACTCAAATTTTGTACTGTTCACGACGAATTTCAGTTTGGGAATGAAAAATTTGGGGGATAGCCAAGGGTTCTAAACAATTGACAAATGGAATTTCAATGACAGCTTTTTCAGAGCAACTAGATAGAATATTTGCGACAAAGTCGAATCAAAAACAGCCACAAATACTCGAACTTAGTAGGCTTTGTATAGAGACTAAAACTTGACTGCCTGCGAAATCTTTGGGATTTCAAGATTTACGACATTTCCATTGAAAAAAAAAAGTTTTTTCTAACTAAGACTAATTTTCAGACTATTCTTTTCTATGACAACTATACTACAAGGTGGGCCAAAAGAAGTCACCCTATTGGAAGATGCTCTTATTTTTACAAATAGCCGCCAAAGTCAGATCTGTTTTGTCATTTGTGGACTAGACAGATGTAGAATACAAGTGAATAAGCCATGGTCCGATATACTCCCCAAGAACGCGGAATAATCGTGTCTATTTTTTTGCGTAACAATTCGTCTGTGGTGTTGGCGCAGCGCGAATTCCGTCGCAGATTCCCCGGCCGCCCTACACCGACTGCGCAAACACTGCGCCGTTTGGCCACCAACCTTGAAGAGTATGGGACCACACGAGACGTTGCCAAGAGTGGCCGGCCCGAGAATATCGCGTTATATTGACTTTTTGCCCAAAAACATAAAATGAATTAGAAAATCGTGTGGGTTCTTCTTTGCGTTCATTCTGGTTAGTTACGCATGCCAAAAAGACAACCCAGAGAAGGCACGGTTTCATGTTAACGTGACTTTTTGCCTTCGAAGCGCTTGAAAAAAAAAATTGTAGTGACAATTTCAAATAGATTTTTTAACTTCTATCATACTAAGAGCCGATTTCACATCTTTTACATACTGCTATCTGTCAGATAAACCAGCAAATCTATGTATATATAAAAGAAAGTCGTGTTAGTTACACCACTTATAACTCAAGAACGGCAGAACAGATTTGGGTGAAAATTGGTAGGGATGTAGCTTAGAGCCAGGAGACGGACATAAGATCCTCAAGGCAGGTTTGACCCTTTAACACTATTCGATTCAATTGAAGGTTGATATGTTCGAACGTATTTTGCGAGCTCTGATGTTGAGGTCAGTGTACAGTTTAACACTTGGGCCTGACCAAGATTTTGTCCTGCAGGGCTAGGCGTTTGCTTACAGTTAGTCGACTAAAACAAATTTTTCAACCAGAGCATTTATTGTGTGAAATTCTTTCTAGTAAATGTTAATATAAACTGCTGATGTATAAAAAACATTCTGTGTAGAACATTGGGCCAGTAAAAACAGTAAAATATAAGGAACACCTCTATATGCTGTTGCCATAGGACTTATGTAGACGTCGCTCCTAAGTATATTGATTCCCATTCCTCCGATAAGATTTTTGACCAGATTACGGTGACCATAGACATCCCTCCTCTTCTTCCCTTCGCGTGTCATTCTGAAATACACAAGGTTGATGTGGCGGTGCACCTCTTCACTCTCTCGATACTTACAGCCAGGTAGTTGGGGCTTCTCTTCTTCTTTTCGCGCTATCGCCACGAGTCACTTCACAGACATCCCTCCTCTTCTTTCTTTCGCATGCCATTCTGAAACACACAAGAAGGTTGATGTGGCCATGTGGTGGTGCACCTCTTCTCCACTTTCTCGATACTTACAGCCAAATAGTGCGGGGCTTCTGTTCTTCTCGCGCTATCGTCACCCCCATTAGTTGGAATAAAAGAAATTTATACCAAAATTTTGTGGTTTTTTCTTAGTAAAAATTTTCTTATAATTTTTTATTTTACTCAAATTTTGTACTGTTCACGACGAATTTCAGTTTGGGAATGAAAAATTTGGGGGAAAGCCAAGGGTTCTAAACAATTGACAAATGGAATTTCAATGACAGCTTTTTCAGAGCAACTAGATAGAATATTTGCGACAAAGTCGATTCAACAACAGCCACAAATACTCGAACTTAGTAGGCCTTGTGGAGATACTAAAACTTGACTGCCTGGGAATTCTTTGGGATTCCAAGATTTACGACATTTCCATTGAAAATAAAAAAAGTTTTTCTGCGTTGGGACACAGGTTCCGAGCGTTTCACACATTTTTCATGTGTCTATAAAGATAGCAAATACAAAATTGAGTTTTCATTGCCTTTAAAGTCAGTCTAGAGTCAACACCTGAGCAATTCCAACTACGAAAAAATGTCGGAGCTAAACCCGAATCAACGTATATTGGCGAATGAGGTGATGGTGAACATTTGCTGTGGTCGTTACGACGATGCTTTGCTGACTTTCGACGAAGGTGCGCACTTTTGTCTGTTCCTGCCTCCAAATGAGGAGGAAATTATACGCAACATCATAGAGCGTCTGAAGAACCCCGACACACAGAAGCAGTTTCCGTTTAAGCTGAATCCGCTTATGCATCCAGAACAACTGAAAAAAGTAAAAAATTTGACCAAATTTAGTACTAAAATACCAAAACAATTATTGGCCAAGATATATGAGTATGCGGTAACCCTGAGCTTCGATCAATTCTACCTTCAATTGGTACGCCTGCAGTGGGTGGAGCATACAAATTTGAAGCATGTGTTGGAGCTCAGCAAGAACTTGGAAAGACTGTACCAGAAGAAGCGGGAGATAAAGGATTTGCAGCTGGTGCATGGATACACTCGAACACTATGCATCTTGCATGGAGTAGTGTTCGTTTTTACCATACTTCTCTTCTGGTCGTTTACCTATTAATCTACAAAATACAAGCGACATTCAACATCTTATTCAACTTATCCACAAAGAACACTTTTTTTCTATATTTTGGTAAGTAAAATATTAAGTATCTTGGATTTAACATTATGATTGTATTTGTGTTTCCGAAACGAACCTTAGAACCTTATAAATGAAGACCCATGTCTTTGCTTCAAACTCGTTTCTTTCATATTTATATCATTTTTCTCTTTCTCTTTCTCTCTCACTTCACAGTATACAAGCCCGCTTGGGATCAATTAATTGACCTGTATCCTTATTTTGTGGACTGGAGAACAACTACCTTGCCGGAGGTATCACATTTGCGTGAGGCTCTGCTGCAATACACAGAACTGTTTCAAGCTCCCCGTCTCTGTGGCAATGACACTGCAACTCAATTGTAAACATCCAAGCCTGGGATGTGGCCTATTTCCGTTTACTTTAAAGTTGTTTGAATATACCTTTATAACATATACACATATATACATTCCCCGCACAAATGTAAACCTATTTGTAAATGAGTTAAAAACCATAAACTCCAATACAAATCCTATATATAGCTAGCTGGGCAAAGGGCAACCTAACACCAGATTCCTTTAGTACCTTCTTGAGACGCAATATCAGTAACATTTTCTTTGTATAATCCAAATACAGCCATGCTCCCATTTTCGCGATTTAAAACCGGTTTTTTTTTTACCAAATTTGCTCACCAAATCACAAAATTACAATTGATTGCCATACGGGCTCGTTTTATGGCATTTTTCATCACTTCGGCAAGAACTTCGAGCTGCAGATTCTCGCACTCGTGTCGAATGTTGTCCTTAAGGGCTTTCAAGGTCTCGGGCTTGGTTACGTAAACACGGGATTTCAAAAAACCCCACAAAAAAAAGTCTGGTACGGTTAAATCGGGCAATCTTGCAGGCCAGTGCAAATCGCCAAAACGAGAGATGAGGCGACCCGGAAACGCCGCCTTCAGAATGTCGGTGGTGGCTCGCGCAGTGTGTGCCGTTGCTTCGTCCTGTTGGAACCACATGTCCTCCAGTCCTAATTCGTCCAATTGCGGCAGAAAAAACACGGTTAACGCGCACCGTCCACTGTTGTCGAAAAAAATGGCCCGATGACTCCTCCAGCGTGAACAGCGCACCATGCAGTCACTTTGAGCGGGTGTAATGGCTCCTCGTGCATCACTCGTGGATTTTCGGTGCCCCAAAAGCGTTAGATTTGCTTGTTCACGTACCCGCTGAGGTGGAAATTAGCCTCATCGCTCATTATGATTTTGGTCGAAAAATCGTCCATTTCGTCCTCGAGATTGAGGATGGCTTGGGCGTAGGTTACGCGTTTGGCGGTCGACAGGCAGCAGCTGATGCACGGACTGGACTTTGTACGGGAACATGCGCAGGTCTTTGACCAAAATTCGCCTTAGGGACGACCGGCTGATGGCTAATTGCGAGGCACGGCGTCTAGTCGATGTTTCCGGCGACAGCTCGACATCCTAGGCAACAGCGGCGATATTCTCGGTCGAACGGGCGCTCCGGGGCCGGCCACTCTTGGCAACGTCTCGTGTGGTCCCATAATCTTCAAGGTTGGTGGCCAAACGGCGCAGTGTTTGCGCAGTCGGTGTAGGGCGGCCGGGGAATCTGCGACGGAATTCGCGCTGCGCCTACACCACAGACGAATTGTTACGCAAAAAAATAGACACGATTATTCCGCGTTCTTGGGGAGTATATCGGTCCATGGCTTGTTCACTTGTATTCTACATCTGTCTAGTCCACAAATGTCAAAACAGATCTGACTTTGGCGGCTATTTGTAAAAATAAGAGCATCTTCCAATAGGGTGACTTCTTTTGGCCCACCTTGTAGTATAGTTGTCATAGAAAAGAATAGTCTGAAAATTAGTCTTAGTTAGAAAAACTTTTTTTTTTTTCAATGGAAATGTCGTAAATCTTGGAATCCCAAGGATTTCGCAGGCAGTCAAGTTTTAGTCTCTATACAAAGCCTTCTAAGTTCGAGTATTTGTGGCTGTTTTTGATTCGACTTTGTCGCAAATATTCTATCTAGTTGCTCTGAAAAAGCTGTCATTGAAATTCCATTTGTCAATTGTTTAGAACCCTTGGCTATCCCCCAAATTGTTCATTCCCAAACTGAAATTCGTCGTGAACAGTACAAAATTTGAGTCAAATAAAAAATTATAAGAAAATTTTTACTAAGAAAAAACAACAAAATTTTGGTATAAATTTCTTTTATTCCAACTAATGGGTGACGATAGCGCGAAAAGAACAGAAGCCCCGCACTATTTGGCTGTAAGTATCGAGAAAGTGGAGAAGAGGTGCACCACCACATGGCCACATCAACCTTCTTGTGTGTTTCAGAATGGCATGCGAAAGAAAGAAGAGGAGGGATGTCTGTGAAGTGGCTCGTGGCGATAGCGCGAAAAGAAGAAAAGCCCCAACTATATGGCAGTAAGTATTGAGAAAGTGGAGAAGGGGTGCACCACCACTTGGCCACATTAACCTTCTTGTGTATTTCAGAATGACACGCGAAGGGAAGAAGAGGAGGGATGTCTATGGTCACCGTTATCTGGTCAAAAATCTATTCGGAGGAATGGGAATCAATATACTTAGGAGCGACGTCTACATAAGTCCTATGGCAACAGCATATAGAGGTGTTCCTTATATTTTACTGTTTTTACTGGCCCAATGTTCTACACAGAATGTTTTTTATACATCAGCAGTTTATATTAACATTTACTAGAAAGTTCTTTACACAATAAATGTTCTGGATGTGACTTTTGTTTTAGTCGACTGATTGTGAGCAAACGCCTAGCCCTGCAGGACAAAATCTTGGTCAGGCCCAAGTGTTAAACTGTACACTGACCACAACATCAGAGCTCGCAAAATACGTTCGAACATATCAACCTTCAATTGAATCGAATAGTGTTAAAGGGTCAAACCTGCCTTGAGGATCTTATGTCCGTCTCCTGGCTCTAAGCTGCATCCCCACCAATTTTCACCCAAATCTGTTCTGTCGTTCTTGAGTTATAAGTGGTGTAACTAACACGACTTTCTTTTATATATATATAGATTTGCTGGTTTATCTGACAGATAGCAGTATGTAAAAAGATGTGAAATCGGCTCTTAGTATGATAGAAGTTAAAAAATCTATTTGAAATTGTCACTACAATTTTTTTTCAAGCGCTTCGAGGGCAAAAAGTCACGTTAACATGAAACCGTGCCTTCTCTGGGTTGTCTTTTTGGCATGCGTAACTAACCAGAATGAACGCAAAGAAGAACCCACACGATTTTCTTACACATTCATTTTTATGTGTTTGGTAGGCAAAAAGTCAATATAACGCGATATTCTCGGCCGGCCACTCTTGGCAACGTCTCGTGTGGTCCCATACTCTTCAAGGTTGGTGGCCAAACGGCGCAGTGTTTGCGCAGTCGGTGTAGGGCGGCCGGGGAATCTGCGACGGAATTCGCGCTGCGCCAACACCACAGACGAATTGTTACGCAAAAAATAGACACGATTATTCCGCGTTCTTGGGGAGTATATCGATCCATGGCTTGTTCACTTGTATTCTACATCTGTCTAGTCCACAAATGACAAAACAGATCTGACTTTGGCGGCTATTTGTAAAAATAAGAGCATCTTCCAATAGGGTGACTTCTTTTGGCCCACCTTGTAGTATAGTTGTCATAGAAAAGAATAGTCTGAAAATTAGTCTTAGTTAGAAAAACTTTTTTTTTTCAATGGAAATGTCGTAAATCTTGGAATCCCAAGGATTTCGCAGGCAGTCAAGTTTTAGTATCTCCACAAGGCCTACTAAGTTCGAGTATTTGTGGCTGTTTTTGAATCGACTTTGTCGCAAATATTCTATCTAGTTGCTCTGAAAAAGCTGTCATTGAAATTCCATTTGTCAATTGTTTAGAACCCTTGGCTATCCCCCAAATTTTTCATTCCCAAACTGAAATTCGTCGTGAACAGTACAAAATTTGAGTCAAATAAAAAATTATAAGAAAATTTTTACTAAGAAAAACCACAAAATTTTGGTATAAATTTCTTTTATTCCAACTAATGGGTGACGATAGCGCGAAAAGAACAGAAGCCCCGCACTATTTGGCAGTAAGTATCGAGAAAGTGGAGAAGAGGTGCACCACCACATGGCCACATCAACCTTCTTGTGTGTTTCAGAATGGCATGCGAAAGAAAGAAGAGGAGGGATGTCTGTGAAGTGACTCGTGGCGATAGAGCGAAAAGAAGAGAAGCCCCAACTACCTGGCTGTAAGTATCGAGAGAGTGAAGAGGTGCACCGCCACATCAACCTTGTGTATTTCAGAATGACACGCGAAGGGAAGAAGAGGAGGGATGTCTATGGTCACCGTTATCTGGTCAAAAATCTATTCGGAGGAATGGGAATCAATATACTTAGGAGCGACGTCTACATAAGTCCTATGGCAACAGCATATAGAGGTGTTCCTTATATTTTACTGTTTTTACTGGCCCAATGTTCTACACAGAATGTTTTTTATACATCAGCAGTTTCACAAACTAAGAGGTGTTCCTTATCTTATATTAACATTTACTAGAAAGTTCTTTACACAATAAATGTTCTGGATGTGACTTTTGTTTTAGTCGACTGATTGTGAGCAACCGCCTAGCCCTGCAGTACAAAGTCTTGGTCAAGCCCAAGTGTCAAACTGTACACTGACCTCAACATCAGAGCTCGCCACATATCAACCTTCAATTGAATCGAATAGTGTTAAAAGGTCAACCTGCCTTGAGGATAGTTAACGTCCAACTGAACAGCTGAGCAAATTAGCAACTGATCAAACAGACAGAGTAACTAATAACTGAAGAAATAAAACGATAAGTAAACAAGTTTGGCAAAGTAAATATCCCTTTACCTGGATGTTTTCGGTAAAGCTTCATTAAGGGGGTCTTCTTATTGAGCAACTTTTTTTTCGACTTTTTTTTTTTGCATTTATTTATAGCTTGGATATTCAAAAATATCCCCCCAAAAGGATTTTCGAAAACTCGAATTAGTTTAGGAGATATAGTCCTTTTAGTGACCCAATGTGACCTAAATTCCCAAGCAACTGCAAACTTAAAGCGCGTTTATCTCGAAACCACGTTTTTCGAACTGGCGGCCATGATATCTCCAGTTCAACTGAACCGATTTTCATGAAACAAAGTGGAATCGACGCAGAATTGTCACCATTCTCGGGTGAACCTCGACCATAATTTTAAAAAATTTTTTACTATTTTTTTTTACACTAAACTACAAAAAAAAGCCCGAAATTGAAATTTTTTTTGAATGGCCGCCATTTTGTCAAAAAAATCACAAAATTAATTTTGAGGTTCACCCAAGAATTACATCTATACTGATTATAACCCCGTTTTTTTTTTCATTTCGGACGCTCCGGAGACCCGGAATCGTGGCCGCCGTGACGACACCTTTTTTTTCACCACCAACTTTGAAGTCTCATTACTTTTTGAACAGCCCTCGTATCGAGGCAAAAAAAATTTTTTTATTTACTTTGAACCTTTTGTAATACAATAAATAAAAAAAGTTTTCAATTATTCTTTGCGTTTTCAAATAAGAATTTTTTTAAAAGGGTCCAAAAAACGGGTTTTGAATGAGAAGACCCCCTTAACAAAAGCCATGGTAAGTTGCTAGAGGCATTACATCTTTAATATTATAAACACAGCTTGCAAAAAAAGGTCAACAGATTGTATCTATGCTGTCTGCTCACAGAAAGGACAGATACAACATAAATACAGTGCTCCCCAGTTATAGGCTCTGATAGCTTCTCTCCTCTTAAACAGACTCCTTCACTCTCTGAACAGTACACTTGTTTCTCTTGTAGTTCAGACTCATATGTCAGATATTATCTGAGCTATGAAACCTGTTCGGTACCAGGTTTGTAATTTTGCCTCATAGTTTCCGTACTTATTTGTAGGTCAAATCAAAGTAATCAAGTGTCAAGTAAATTCCCTAATCTACTTAATGAAGTCCCAAGAAAGCGCCAGCTAATGGTCTCTTTATTACCCAGAAGTTTGAGTGGGAATCATTAACTTTTTCTTTTTGTGTGCCAATGAACATTAATTTGAATATGTCGAATAATGACAGCAAAGATTGCTCTTCAATTACAATTACCACAATTGCGGGTCATGTGTTTGGGTTCTCGCCCTGAGGAGGGGGGAGAGGATTATTAATGCATGAACCTACCTGCTGCCCACAGGTGTTGGCCGCCGGACGCCTCATTTGGCGACGTCTTTTGGCAATCGCCGGTCAGGTTTTTCACTAAAATGAAATTGTTTGTTTTGTGGCTGAAAACTGTGTTGGTCTATGCGTTTGTGGTGTTACTCACACTATTGACTCAGGTTTTCCAGAATTTGTGGCATTTGCTTACCTGGTAAGATACAAAAGATAAGTTCCAAATGTCTGTTTAGATAGGAAAATCCAAACGGGGGGCGCCTTTACTTATCGGCCACACAATCAATAAACTCTTATCGCTTCGGCACTTTGGTCATGTAAGCATGAGCCCCGTCCGGACACTTGTCAATGGCTTGTCGAGCGGTCTGGACGCCCACTATCGGTCGTGGTCTGAATTTGTTGCTGGTGTTGCTGCTTTTTGCCACCGTTTTGGTGCTCTATAAGCTCAATCAATCTCCCCTGGTGAATCAATATGTTATACTCCATGATTATTTGGAGCGGAATCAGCCGGAGCAACTGTCGAGCACACGCAGCATTCTTCTATGGAACGATTTCTTTGGCAATAAACGCTGGTACCTGCCGGCTGATACCCTGGGACCACAGGACTTTCGCGATCTCTTCCATTGTCCCGTGTATCAGTGTGAGCTGACCAATAATCATGACTTTCTACCCGGTCCCGAGCTGTACGATGCCATTGTCTATCACATGGCCGAACCGTTTCCCATTTTCAACTCGATACCGGCCAAACGGAGTCCGCATCAGTTGTATGTCTTTGGTTTGATGGAGCCGCCGGGTGAGACGAAACATAAACTGAGCGATGAGCAGGATTTCTACAATTTGACTATGACCTATCGCCTGGATTCGGATATTGTTTGGACCTATGGACAGCTGATTGAGAAGGAAACGCATATAGCGGTATCGCCCGCTCAGGATGCACAATGGCGTGTGCCTCCTGCTGGCTTATGGAACGATAGCCAGGTGTGGCAATTGTGGCCCAAGAAAAGCAAAATGGCCATCTGGTTTGTTTCACACTGTGAGACCTTGTCGCAGCGTGAGAAATTGGCAAAAGACTTGCAGCAGTTCATCCAGGTGGATATCTATGGCAAGTGCGGGCCACTCAGGTGAGTTTTGCAGGGAATGCTTTTTTCCCATATCAAATATTTTTAAGGGGTCTTCTCATTGAGCAACTTTTTTTTTTCGACTTTTTTTTTTGCATTTATTTATAGCTTGGATATTCAAAAATATCCCCCCAAAAGGATTTTCGAAAACTCGAATTAGTTTAAGAGAGTATAGTCCTTTTAGTGACCCACCGTGGCCAAAATACCCAAAAAACTAAAAACAAAAACCCTTTTTTTCCGAAAACCCACTTTTTCGAACTGGCGGCCATGATATCTCCAGTTCAACTGAACCGATTTTCATGAAACAAAGTGGAATCGACGCAGAATTGTCACCATTCTCGGGTGAACCTCGACCATAATTTTAAAAAATTTTTTACTATTTTTTTTTACACTAAACTACAAAAAAAAGCCCGAAATTGAAATTTTTTTTTGAATGGCCGCCATTTTGTCAAAAAAAAATCACAAAATTAAGTTTGAGGTTCACCCGAGAATTACATCTATACTGATTATAACCCCGTTTTTTTTTTCATTTCGGACGCCCGGAAGAGGGGAATCGTGGCCGCCGTGACGACACCATTTTTTTCACCACCAACTTTGAAGTCTCATTACTTTTTGAACAGCCCTCGTATCGAGGCAAAATAAGTTTTTTATTTACTTTGAACCTTTTGTTATACAATAAATAAAAAAAGTTTTCAATTATTCTTTGCGTTTTCAAATAAGAATTTTTTTAAAAAGGGTCCAAAAAACGGGTTTTGAATGAGAAGACCCCCTTAACGAATTTTGTATGGGAATGTCCGATCGGTACGACCCTGCATTACCAGTCGTTAGTGAACTACACAAGTTCTTTTGTACCAACAAATGTGATTCTCTGTCTAATCTTTTATTATTTTTGTGTCTCAAAACGAACGCAGATAGTGCAAATCAATGTTACCAGCTGATAACATTATTATAAGCTTTTAAATGGTTTTTTGGTGAATTCCAACGATATCTGTTTAATATATCTGATAGCTGGCCTACAAAAAATGGAAACAGAAACTTGTTATGTTGCACATAGTTGATTAAATTACACATAGTTCAACAATCATTGAGTCATCGCTGGCACTCGAATACAAGTCAATTTTTTAGAAAAGAGAAGGTGGCGACTTTCCGAGCTTATCATTAGCTAAACGAATATCGCTTGAGAAGATTATTTACTTACTTCGCAAACATCGATCATTCTGTCTTTGATGCCAAAATATCGGACTGCAATTGGATACAAAGGGAACAGGACCCTTGTTTGAAGTATCAGTGGAATTTACTTAGTTTACTCGGCGGCCCCACGATCACTTCCTAGGCCCGGCATTGCCGGTGCAAGTGGCAATCCGATATCGAATCATCTTTATGACACTTTTTCTTTAAGCACAGCCAAATTTAATTGATATCAGTTGATTTTATCTTATAGCTGCCATTGAAAAAAGGGTACAAAAAACTGATTTAGTGGGAGAAAATTGATTCTTTTCTTAGGAACCTTTCAATGGAGTTATACTTCACTTGGGTCAACCTAATAGTAGCTCAAAATTCAAGGCACATTTTCTTAACCTATTAGAGCTTTGGCATAATCTTCATCTTTACTAAGTATTAATGGGTTTAGCTTCTTATTTTCTTTTTACTTCCCAAAACTTTACTCATGTTTTTCTCTCATGTTTCTTTCACAGCTGTTTGCATGGCGATCCCCATTGCCAGGAAATGCTGGATACCGATTACAAATTCTATTTGTCCTTTGAAAATGCTTTATGCACGGACTATGTCACCGAGAAGCTATTTAGCGCTCTGGAGCATAACATCATTCCCGTTGTTTTTGGTGGTGCAAATTATACATATTTTCTGCCACCCCGATCGTATATAGATGCCAATCATTTCGAAAGCGTAGCAGAACTGGCCGAGTACTTGGAATATGTGGCCAGCGATGTGAATGTTTATATGAGCTACTTTTGGTGGCGAAAATTCTATGAATTGGGTCGCAAGTCGCCATTCTGTCAACTCTGCGCCCAATTGCATAGTTCCAGTTGGCGGCACAAGAGGCAGGTTTATGGCAACATTGAATCGTGGTGGTTCCACAGTTGCCCGTTTAAGCCCAACATACAATACACACGAGACTGAAAGGGAAGGAGCTAGTTGGGTAAGGCATGAATCAGAGGGAAATGGAAAGCCTCTGCTGTGGTAGTTTTAGTCATAGTTTATTTAAATGTTAGCAATCTTATCTTAAGTAGTTTACATGTCAACACAAATTGCATGACAAATTCTCAAATAAATTGTTCATGATATCTGCTGATTGTTAAAACGTTTCTCATTTATTTTTTGTATAGGTGCATGTTTCAACTGCGAACACAACGAGGTTGAGTCATAAAATTAACTGATAAGTAAATGTGATAACTATTTTAGGCATGATTTATGGGTCGATTTCATATGTTAGGTGTTAGACATTTTTTTTGGGACTCATGGCTTATGGTGTAAGTTGGAGCCAGAGATAACGGTAGGTAAGTATATAAGTTAGGTGGATGACAAGTTGAATGAAACTAGATTTATGTTTGAAACTGTTTGTGATATGTTAATACATATGAAATACATTCCATTTTTGCTGCATATGGTATCTTAAGTATGTGATCTACGATCTTTTCATCCTCCTTGAACAAACTTATCACAAAGTCTGGACATGCAAATAGGCCAAACATATGTGGGAACCAGTGCACAGTGGTTGCGCTTCATAGGCCAAAAGTCACAAAAATCCATCTAAGAATATTTAGTCAAAATGTAATACATATTGTCTCAAAATTGTGCCAAATTTCTTTTTAAGGGGGTCTTCTCATTCAAAACCCGTTTTTTGGACCCTTTTTAAAAAATTCTTATTTGAAAACGCAAAGAATAATTGAAAACTTTTTTTATTTATTGTATTACAAAAGGTTCAAAGTAAATAAAAAATTTTTTTTTGCCTCGATACGAGGGCTGTTCAAAAAGTAATGAGACTTCAAAGTTGGTGGTGAAAAAAAAGGTGTCGTCACGGCGGCCACGATTCCGGGTCTCCGGAGCGTCCGAAATGAAAAAAAAAACGGGGTTATAATCAGTATAGATGTAATTCTCGGGTGAACCTCAAACTTAATTTTTGTGATTTTTTTGACAAAATGGCGGCCATTCAAAAAAAAAATTTCAATTTCGGGCTTTTTTTGTAGTTTAGTGTAAAAAAAAAAATAGTAAAAAATTTTTTAAAATTATGGTCGAGGTTCAGCCGAGAATGGTGACAATTCTGCGTCGATTCCACTTTGTTTCATGAAAATCGGTTCAGTTGAACTGGAGATATCATGGCCGCCAGTTCGAAAAACGTGGTTTCGAGATAAACGCGCTTTAAGTTTGCAGTTTAAGTTGAGTCTCCTAAACTAATTCGAGTTTTCGAAAATCCTTTTGGGGGATATTTTGAATATAAAATGCGAAAAAAGTTGCTCAATGAGAAGACCCAATGGCAAACGTTTGCCGCCCTGTCGTGAAAACAAATGCTAAGGGTCACGTCATTTAAGTGAGGTATTTACTTTAATAAATTCTTCGTGAAATGAATTTGAGTTTATTAATTGTTGTGTATTTTGATTGACTATACCTTTTTGTGTATTTTGTGAACGTAATAATAGATTTCCCACCCTTTTGGTGTATCAGTGTTTGCAATGTTTTAAGGTAATAAAAATGTTAAGGATAGCTGTGATATTTGGATTTGGGTATATTCATGTATAAACTCAATCTGTCTTACTGTTTTCAGGTCAATTAGCGATGCAATCTGCTGCTCTTCTATGTTTTTGTGATGTTTTTTTATGTTCGTCTTTGTGTTTGTGACAATTTTTCATATAATTTTTTTCCCCATTTTTGTGTATTCTTTTTCTATAGGCGCTTCTTGTAACTGCTTTTAATCGACACTGAATAACGAAACACCAATACTTGCTTATACGTGAATTCGTAAATAGTGAAGCTTCTTGCAAAATATTGCCAGTGCGGGAACGTTCTCAAATTTAAAACATAACTAAATTCAAATGACAAATAGAAGCTAAAACATATGCGAAGTCGAACTGCAGAGTCTACTAGAAACTACAGCTTTAAGTATTTTACAGCTCCAAAAACTTTATTAAATTAACCCGTGCGCAACGATATTGCAAGCCTTAGCATCAGGATATTCCATTAATGCTAAGTTATTCGAAAGCTATGCATTGGATACTGCTAAGCAGTTGATAAAAATATATATTTCGAGCAACAGTGCATATAATTTTAATTCCCGATGCGAATGTGATAAAGCATGCGCTGCTGTCGATTGAAGAGCTCTCAGAGGAAGCTGCAGAGTCCAACAAAAAGAATACGAAGTGCCGGCTGCGACATACTGGAAGACGTCTCCCATATTGACAAATACAGATTTATTAATACACTTTTTTGCGTTCAGACGCTTTTATACCAGGTCCAAAGATAACTACCATAGAGAGACAAATCTAAATTTTTACCATCTACTTTTAATTTATTAGAAGATATTTGTTAAACTTTTTTGCATTCAAATTAAAATTCATTTTAATTTTACTTTTAATATAAAATACATTTATTCTTATAAATGATTGAAAAAACTATAGAACCCTGGTTTATAATTCGAAAAGCTTGTGGGAGGTGGGAGAGGGGAGTAACACTTTCACAAATTTATACAGAAGATACTTTAATTATACATATCTTTGATGCCAATAATGAAATTTTAGCACAGCAACTCACTGGAAGTATTTTTGCCCAAGCATTAAGCCTTACTACGGTGATATGTTAGCTATAGGATATAGTCGTCCGATGCAGCCAATTTGTTTACTATATATTTAAAATATTTTTTTTAGATTTTTGGGGAAAATTTTATGATATCTCAACGGGAAATATTTATGGCCACCACTGTGCAGTGTTAAGAAACTTAGACGAGCTTTCATTTTATTGATTGCTACTTAAACAACACAAGTCAGTGTCAAAGCAAAATCAAAATAAACAAAAGATTTAAAACAGGAAAGCAGATCAGCAGTCATTGCTTTGCAAGTTTTCCAGTTGATCGACTGAGTCTTTCCGAATTATTGTAGGTCTATGCAAACAGTGGACGAATGCTTTGACACTCGACAGTCAGTGCTTTGAAAGTTTTTCTAAGTCTACGTCCTAAGTCTACGTCCTAAGTCTACGTCCTAAGTCTACGTCCTAAGTCTACTTTTAATGTTAAGTTACGTAAGTTAGTCTAAGTAGTCTATAAGGTATTTTTGTTGTGTTTGTTATTATTGTAATTAAGTTAATAAGAAGTCTAAGTTAAATTAAGAAAAGTCTAAGAAGAAGTCTAACAGAAGTCAAGTAAGTCTAAGCTAAGTCTAAGTTAAGCAAGTCTAAGAAGCTAAGCTAAGTAAGCTAAGTCTAAGTCTAGGGGAACGCCACAAGCCATCAAAGCAGTACAAGAGAGAATTCATCGAAATCCACTGCGCAAGCAGAAAATCATGTCTCGTGAGATGAGTATCAGCAGGGACAGCATGTCGCGCATCATAAAACTTGACTTGGGACTCAGTGCAAACAAGAGACACACCGGCCACTTGCCTACAACAGCATGGAAACAGAAACGCTAGACAAAATCGAAAGCATTGCGTTGCCAGTGCACGAACAATGCACACAGACGAATTCAGTTTACTGACGAGAAAAATTTTCACCATAGAGCAACCGTTCAACAAACAGAACGATAGAGTGTATGGTGTTTATTTCGAGAGTTCAGAGAGATAACTATCCGGCTTATGTGATGGTTTGGTGGGGAGTCGCCTATGATGTGGTCACCAAGTCCATTTTCGGCGAACGTGTATCAATCTGAGGTTTTGGAAAAGGTTTTGAAGCCTGAAGACAATGCTCCAGCTCACAAGGCAATAACGACTCAAGCATGGCTAAAAAACCATGTACCGAACTTTCATTTCTTTGGATGATTGGCCTGCTGGTAGCCCAGATCTGAATCCATTGGACTACAAACTGTGGTCCGTTCTCGTGGCTATGGCTTGCTCTACTCGACACCCAAATATTGAGTCTTTGAAGCGCGCCCTTGTCCGAGCAGTGGACAATTTCCCAATGCATGAGGTGCGCACTGCGATCTTTGAGCGGCCAGAAAGACTTATGAGTTGCTCATATGTACATGGCGGACTTTTCGAATAAGTTGTTCTACGATTTGTAGCCATTGAGTGACCGAATTAAAAGAAGAAACAAGTTTTTCAAATATTCATTTGTTTTCATTTTATGACCAACAAAACAATTGAGAGTACTAGGTATGGTCAGTTAATAAATATATATAAATCCGGCGTTACTCCAAAAAGATTTCGGACATCCAAAGCACAAATGTGACATCCGTTTATAGCCTGGTCCCAAATCAATTATATTTTTCTCCCCAGTTGAATTTAAAATGTTCTTGAAGGTGTATTAATATAATTGTTCCAAAAATTGTTCTTGAAGTGAGATCATTCTACTGCAAATGAGAAAACCCGTTCTTGCACTGTATTTGGTAGCGTTTGTGCTAATCTTAAGTCCAATGCTCTTGGTTTTGTTTTCTCCAGTGCAGCTGGCATCTCGAATTGCATTCTTTTATAATAATAATCAAATGCACAATAAAACCTGTTCCTGTTTCCAAGCGACATTGAATGATCCTGTTTATTCCGTTTTTAAAATCAACCAAATATATCGACCGATTTGGTTACTTCTTTCTTGGAGTTCAGACGGTTTACCAATTTCGATTGCCAGAATACGAAAACGAGAATAGCAGCCATGCTCCCATTGCGATTGCGATTTGGTGAAATGATGTTGATATTGCGTCTCAAGAAGGTACTAAAGGAATTTGGTATTAGGTTGGCCTTTGGCCTTATATAGCTATATAGGATTTGTATTGGAGTTTATGGTTTTTAACTCACTTTACAAATAGGTTAACATCTGTGCGGGGAATGTATATATGCGTATAGGTAATAAAGCTATATTCCAACAACTATGAAGTAAACGGAAATAGGCCACATCCCAGGCTTGGATGTTCACAATTGAGTTGCAGTGTCATTGCCACAGAGAAGGGTAGCTCGAATCAGATCGCAAAAAACGTGATACCTCCGGCAAGGCCAATCAATTAATCCCAAGTGGGCTTGTTTACTGTGAAGTGAGAGAGAAAGAGAACGAGAGTTAAGAAACATAATATAAATATGAAAGAAAGGACTTTGCAAAGACATGGGTCTTAATTTCTAAGGTTCTAAGGTTCGTTTCGGAAACACAAATACAGTTAAATCCAAAATACTTAATATTTTACTTACCAAAATATAAAATAGTAGTGTTCTTGTCGATGATGTTGAATGTGGCTGCACTGGTGTCCGGTAAAACGATTTTCGCTTGTATTTTGTAGATAATAAGATAAGAAATATAACAATCAATATCAAATGTTTCTAGAGGCAGATGTTTCCAGTCCGTGTTCCTTTGTTGAGCCATGAGTAGAGTATTGTGTAGATTTCTTTTTCATATCGGTTATTACATCACATATTTCCATTTCATCCCATTTCTTATCCATTTCATAAAATTCTTCTTCATCATCCATAAAGTTTTCCTCTGGTGGGCAGTCAACGAACTCGTCTACTGGCATCTCGATTGTTTCCTCGTGCAATTCGTTATCTACAGGAGCCAACGCCATTACCAATTTAGCATAAGCCTGATGAACGTATTCAATCCATGGATCTATGTACGATTCCATCCACTCAAAATGGGGTTGCAGCCGCTCAAAGAGGAGAACACTGCTGTGCGGAGTGGTCCACCAAATGAAGCTGCCCAAAACAAACTTCAGGATCAGTTGGGGATATTGGTCCAGAAATCCACTAAGCACAAATAAGAGCATCTGTAAGACCGAACAAACGATAAAAAACTTCAGCCATTCGCTTTGCTCTTCCATCTGTCCCCGCTGCAAGGATTTGAAGGTTGCCCAGGCAGGGCGCAGCCAACCATAGTAGGTAAGAACTATATTAATCATTTCTCCCAGGATCATGTTTAAGAAATATTTTAGAAAAATAAATAAGTTTTAATAATTTTATGCACACTTTCCACAAATGATGTTACACGTCGGAGAGTAAAGTTATACTGAATTTTCGTTAGGAAATGTGAGCAGGGAATGATACTGACCGATTGACAAGCACTGAGAGGCTAAACGCAAGGCAATGTTGATTTCAAAAATCAGTTTTGCATACAATTTTTGTTAGCTTTCCTCTATTTTTATTGAAATGTTTTCAACGAACTGAACAGGCTTTGACTTTGACTTCCACAAGTGATTTCTCAGAGTTCATCTGATACAATTTCAGTTCTGTTCCGGAATTCGTTCAATCAACTAACAAATATAAAATTGAAAAGAAATTAAGTTTCATTCAGAATGAGTTCCCCAAATGGCAACTACACCATCGAGCAGTGCCGGAACTGTGGCCTGCTTCATTTGTGGTTTAATACTGATGGGAATCCGCAACCAATCTTTTCAATTTATCCCCCAGCCCCAGGACAGGAACGTCGTCGTCGTGCTAATATGCCACCCAATGCATTGTAAGCATTATGCCGGAGGAGCAGCAGGTAGATTGGTTTGGTTTCTTTATTTCCCTTAAAAAGAGTTTTACCTTTGATTCTTGCAGTGGCAGAAAGATGATGGCAAGCCGCTGTAATGGTGCTTTTGAATAGGATGTTTTCCAGTGACGACTAATTGGAGCAGCTTACTTACACTTAAGAGACTTACTCACTCACACAAAACACAGCTTAATGATACACTTGTCGTTATAATAAACATTTTATTTGAATAGTAAGAAAGGCACGTGTTGGACTTAATTTATACAAATGAAAGTTGCACTGAAATATATGCCAAAGGCAAAAGGGCTTCATAAAGAAAAAAGTGAGTTTTGCTTCTTTTGATATGCTAGGAACTTGGGTTCATCCACTTGTTGATAGTAAATCAAGTAAGAGCGATGCAGAGGAGTGCCTTAACTACGCTGGATCTGATATATCTCAACAAGGGACGCTGTCGCTAAGCAGGAGTCAATGCTAAAGTCATTAGATCCGTGCGGTTCCGACAAATGTTTGGCCTTTATGTATGTCAAGACTTTCTGCTAAGTTTGATCAAGGAGGAAGGAAATAGCCTCGAAATCGTAGATCCCATAAAGTATACATTCATTGTAGCTACCTAGTAGTCACAATGGTTTTTGGTACACGTATTGAACACATTCGATCTCGAGAACCATTAAACGCATCCACTCCAACTTGACTGCTATTTCACAAGTGACACTTTATGCTATATTACTGTATCAAAAGTTTGTCGATGCTATTGCGTGAGTAGTAACTTCTGGTTCTGGGTCTGTAAAGCTATTTAGGGTTCATATCAGTATTATTTTGCAATTTAGCCAATATTTACAAAATTTGTGTAGCAAAACAGTGAAGGTATGGTAAACTTCTCAAAATGCGGGAATTTAATATGTCCACCGGTCACGGTCGCCATTTTTTCCGTTTTCCGTGAGTTTCTACTGTGGTCGAAATTTTTGTAGTGACTTTTTCACTCTTTTTCGTATTTATTCTTCAAGTCGCCATCGACCTTTTGTGTTTTGTTCAGTTTTTGTTGATATTTTACAAAAATTCATGAATTCAATTAAGTGAACTTTCAAGTTTTTTGTGATATTCGGCTACTTAAGTCACGGTTGCTATGTTTGTAGTGACTTTTTACATTTTCTGTGACTTTGAACTTTGATATTAGCTAAAGTCACAGTCGCCAGGTATGAGATTTCCCGCAGCTTCCTACTTATATATTACCCAAAGTCAAGGTCACCATGTTTGTAGTGAAATTTTGGAGTTTTTCATGATATTCTGTCACTATTCAACTTACAATGTGTTCGTTTATTGTTGAGGTGCTCGGGCGCCAGGCAAGCTTTTCATCTTTGACTTGTTCTCGACCACTTGGGAGTAATTTGTACCATCGATAAACATTGCTTTGGTCCAAGATAGCTAAACCATATGCCACAGTTAATATTTGGAAAGAATCGGCTTATTTAAAGAACAAAATTCTAGACACATCAGACTCTCGACACTTCAGACTCTAGCCAATATTTACGAAATTAGTGTCGCAAAACAGTGAAGGTCTGGTAAACTTCTCAAAATGCGGGAATTTAATCGGTCACGGTCGCCACCATCACGGTCGCCACCGGTCACGGTCGCCATTTTTTGCGTTTTCCGTGAGTTTCTACTGTGGTCGAAATTTTTTTATTCAAAAGAATAAAGCTACAGAAAAGTAAAATCTCACAGAACTCCAATTAATGATTGAAAATCGTATTCAAACGACTCTTTAAACTTTCCTCGCACCCAACTTACACTGGCAAACTACAGATATGGCCAAATGAAAAACATTTGTTCTTAGATTTTAAATCGTCTGCTTAACTTTACAACGTTTTCTTTTCACTTAAAAGTAGGTAAAAGCTGCCCGTTTTTTTTTCTACATTTTGACCTTTTTGCTCGTTTGGTCACTCTACTCCCCGTTTTACTACTGCGCATGTCCTCTAGTGGGGGGGCCAAAATGTCAAGTGTCAAATCTTGTTGATTGACAGCACGCGTTTTTTTTGTTATTGTCAAGTCGAAGCTTTTCGCTGGTAAGCTTTTTTTTGAAGCAGCAGGACACAATTCCCACAATTCCCGTTATCCACCTACGTCATCAACGTCATCAGCTGTGAGCTTTACGGGGAGAGCTTTTCTTTGCTCTTTTTTTTTTTGGCAGGACACCTCTGCTGCGTGTGTGTGTGTGTGGCGAAAGCACTTCCCTGTGAGAATTCGTGACATTTTCTTCATTCTGTGCTAGATTTCCCGATAGTTCAAACCAGAGAGGTAACCCGAAAAATTGTAAAAGGTTTTAGAAAGCCAGAAAAAACTCTACCAAAACTGAAACAAAGAAAGCAAATTGTTAGTTTGCGGTGTGAGATTGGTTTTTTTTTGTTTGTTCATTGAAAATTGTGGGTTTAAAGTGCGCAAAAAGTGAGACGTAAGTTGCATAATTTTTTGAGAAAGAAGGAAAAAAAAACAAAGATTTTGTCTGTAAGATAAAAGTGCAACCTCTGCCTCGGCAAAAAAGTGAACAAAATTTTAATAAAACAAATGATAAAATGCAAATGAAACGAAAAAACGTGTGCGCTCTATGTATCTAAGTATGTAGATGGATAAGTGTGCGTAGGAGCGTACTCATCTCTCCCTCCCTCACCCACTCAACTGTTTCTCTCGCTCTCACTCAGTCTCTCTCTCTCTCTCTCTCTCTCGAAGTGCGTCTCAAATTCATCGATTTTTTGTGAGCTACTACAACAACAGCAATAACAATAGAAAAGCAGGTACTACTGCCCCCCTTTGCCATTGAAGCTTATTTTGTCCTCCTTTTTTTTTGGCGTATCTTTCGCTCTCTCTCTCTCTCTTCACTTTCTTGCTCTTGCTCTTTTGACCATGTGTATGAGATGTAATCATCTGTCAAGCACATTTCGACGTATTTCGTAATGTTTTGTGGGTTGAAACCCCTTAAAATATAAAGCCAAATCTACGATTAATCATTCGATAAAGGTTCTTGGTGGAAGTCTTATAAGAAAAGGCATAGAAAAGGCCTTGGAAATTTGTCATACTTGGGTCGACTGCTAAGTAATTGGCATCAGAAAAACGCAAACGCAAAAAATTGGCATCCCAAGCCCTTAGCCCCAGCTCTTTATACCTCTCAAAAAACAGAAAATACAAGCAATCGATTTTTAACTTCATTTTGCACTTTCAATCTTTACATAGATTCGTAAAAGTCCTCAAAAAGGCCTATAGTTTCACCAAGAATCTCTTCATTTGACTGAAGTCTACCGAAATTTCCTGTTTCTGAGTTTAAAACTAAACTTTTGATAGTTTATGAAGTAGTTAGGGATATTTGAAAAAGATTTTTGTGTGCTACATACAAAAAAATTCCATGGGATTTTTTGATAATTTTAAATTAAAGTTGCTGAAAACTGATGATTTAGACATGTTTTGTGGAATTTCAACATATTTTAGTACTATTTAGTACAATTTCTTAGCTTCGAAATAAACTTACCCAAACAATTCTACGATTTTTAAGCCAAGATATATCAGTTTTAATGTAAATGCTCGAAATGAGCACATTTTCTGCTGCCCAAAAGTATGCAATATAATGAAAATTGCATACTTATGGGCATTTTTAAAGTCAGAGATGCAAACCGAAACCGAACAGCTGATTCCAGGGGATAAGCTGAACCGCAAACCGAACCAGTGTCCCTTCCAAAATGCTGAAACCGAACCAAAAACCACAAATGGAAACTTAAAACAGAGACAAACAACACCACAAAGGAGGCTGGTAGATCATACAGCTGTTTTCATGATTTTTTCTCCCGTTTCGGTGCCCTAGCTCTAGCACCACAGATAACAGCCATGCCTCGATCTGCCCTAACGACTCTGCCTGTGCTAGCTCCTTTGCGACAACCACAACCGCCACGTCATCTGCAAATCCTACAACCTGGTCTCCTGGGGGGTAAGATAGTCTAAGTACACCGTTGTACATATCATTCCATAACAGTGGGCCAAGTACGGAACTTTGTGGGACACCTCCAGTTACCTGATACGACTCCGTGCCAGCACTAGTGTCGTATTTCAGCACCCTGTTGCTGAGGTAGCTTCTGATGATGAGAAGCAGATATGCAGCGCACCCAAGAAGCAGCTCCACCTTGCCGTATTGAAGGCATTGCGTATGTCAAGTGTGACCACTAAACAATATTCCTTGCCTCCGTCCTTCCATCTAGTTCCCTCTATCGCCTTAGACGCCGTGCTGATGGCATCGATGGTGGACCTAGCTTTTCGGAAACCAAACTGGCGATGTGAAAGGTCACCAGCTGCTGAAATGGACCGTTCCAGGCGTTCTCTAACAGCTTACCGGCAGAGTCGATAAGACAAATTGGCCTATATGACGATGCTTCGCCTGGTGGTTTGCCTGGCTTTGGGAGCAGGACCCACTGCTGTATCTTCCATTTATAGGTCCGCGAACACATGTGGCTGGAGGGTTAGCGCAAGTCGGAGGGCTCTATTGGGGATCGAATCCGGTCCTGAAGCCTTGCTTACTTTGATATTCCGCGCTGCTTGTAAGGCAGACGAAGACCTCCTATGGTCTTTGTCGCATTATTGTGAAAGCCAATGCTTTCTGCTTCTAAGGCGATTACCAAAACGTTTGCATGCAAATTGCATACAAACAGGAGTTTTTGTTGCTATAAATGAACCTTTTTTTGTTAAGTTTCGAACAACAACGCAGTGCCTAGCGTTTTCAGTACTGTTTTTTGACTGTTTTTACGACCATTGTACTAAGTAAATCTGCAGTTTTATATGCGTAAGCATAACATGACCTCGAGCCGGCTAAAAAGTGCAGGATTTGCAAATGGCTTGTTGGTGTGACAGCAACTGAAAATGTACTAATGAAAGCTTTGCAATGGCGGCAGCCGAAACGGCCGTCTACACAGCCACAGCTACTGTTCATGTTCATATGTATTCTCTGTTGAATTTTTCTGTTTGATTATTGAACTATAATCAAACCTCGAACTTGAGCCTGCTAACATTCACATTGAATATTTATTTTAAAGCTTTGAAACAGAACTAAACATTAGGGTCTAGAATTTTTCGCATTTATATCGGTTTTTTTTCAAGGTCTTTCAAATTGGCTTTGGTTTCACTTTACCCAAAGCTCTATAGGTTTGCATCATAGGCCATGATCGCGAGGCTAAAGAAAATGCTGAACGAACTAAAAGTTTTCAAGCCTTTTTATGCATTTTTTAAAAATGGCGACCGTGATGAACAAAATTTAACAATGGCTTCTGGAGAGAAATATTTGGGTTCAGCCAATCGCCAAGTGTCCATTTTGATAAGAGCAATTGAAATGATTGATTTAGTTGTTTTACGAACTCTAATCTGGTTTTCTCAATAAGAGGCACATTTTCAAAAACTTATAGTTACCGCCAAACAGACTGTTTTCTGACCACATAGTGCTGCTTCAGCATTTGCATCTTGAGAACATTTGAAAATCAATTTAGATGTTGATTTTAAATGTATTTCGCTGGTAGATTTATAGTATCTAATATTGACAATGGATTAATGTTCCTTCATGTCAAATTCTTCTCTATAAATGTTCAGACCTAAGGTCCAACTGATGGCGAACAGACTCTTCGGTCTGCAGAGATAACTTTCGTAAATTTCTGAATATGAAGATGGAGGAAAAATATTCAGCTAGCAGTATCTTGATGACCGATTTGTTGGAGTCGAAGTCAAAGCTCACGCCAACGGGCAAGGAGTTAAAGTTTCCAAAGGTTCATGAAGGGATTTGTTGGTTCGGGAAATTTGTTGGAAAAAGGGTTGAAAAGATCAATGACTCTAACTGGGTAGACTAAAGTTTATCTTGCCTAACAAGAAAGGACAATCAATACTACCTAAAACACTTGCTTTACTTTTTTACTAATAGTTCTCCCATCTTTTAGGGTTCAGAAACGGCGTATAAAAGGGGGATTTTTTAAAAAGCAAAAAAGTAAAAAAAAAAAATTTAAGACCATAGCGAATGCTGCTGATGACGTCACCCCAAAAGGAAACGGTTTTTAAGGAAGCCGAAGGCTCAGGTGTTTGTAGGCCTACTCACGTGAAAAGTAAGCATGAAAGTTGTACTTCTTTCATGATGACAAGTTCGACTGGTACGCTCGTTATACAAAGATACACACGAGCGCAACACACAACCACATATACATACGCAAAAAACACATCGGGGTATGCTCTCCGCAAAAGTGTCAGTGAAAGACAGGAAAGAAACAGGAACGAAAAAAGCAGTCTTTGTCCTGAGCGCAACAGAAATGAGCAAAAACAGAACTGAAACTGTCTTTCGCTCCCTGTTTTTTGCCAACACGCTGAAAGTGTTGAGAGTTTTTTGCCGAGCTCTGGCTGTACAAAATATGTTCATTTTGAGCACATGTACTCAAAATGGTATATCTTCGCTTAAAAAAATCGCAGAAATATTTGGCAGAGTTAGTTTCAAAGCTATGAAGCAGTACTTTACGATAATATCAAAGTGAGTTACAGCAAACGAGCATAAAAGGGGTTAAAATTAGCAATTGAAGCAACTTTTAGCTTAAATTACCAAAAATCTATACGTGATAAACTATTTACGAAAACAGAAAGAAAATCAAATAGGATCACAACCAACCCTTCAATATACTGGACCTTGCTGCCTAGACTGCAGATTGTGTTTGAGTAACTTGTATATGGGGTGTAATATTTCAAGGGGCCCAGAAAGAAACTTCGTTCTGAGTTTCTCGAGGTACTATAATCCACTCTGCATTTATAATCACTCCAACTTTCCTTTACAATCCTCTTCAGCAGAACATGTTGAGGGTATTCATAGTGTTTGGGTTGACTTTAAATTATATCCACATTGAATTAGTTTCTATAAAGTAGTAAGTAGCTGGTTGGCTAAGATTCTCGGCTATCTGGAGCTGGGCTTGAATGTTTCTGGGACTCTGGTGATCATCTCTTGCTAAGGTTGTGCCAGTTTAAGTTTTGTTTAGTATCAGTTGGCAAAAAAGGTAATGCAAATGGATCGAAGATGTGTTTTTGGCCCATTGCATCCTGGTCTGTAAGATCCACATTCTCCAGATTTCAAAATTTTACCGGTACAAATGAATTTTAATCAAAACAAGTTCCCCTAACCAAAACAAATGTTTCATTTGTTAAAAAGCATTGCAAATCTATCAAAGACCAATTATATAGAATTATTTTAAGTGTTTTACCCTTAACCAGAGTTTCCACTTGCTGGCTGATTCACATTTGTGTTGCATACTTACAAGCGCCTGTGAAATTTGATTTCTCCCCCTCAACAATTTCCCCTCAAGTGTTGTTGTTGCTGTTGCGTGAGTGGTGGAAAAGCTCTCTTTTTCCTTGTGTAGGTACACAATTGAGTCTCTCAGCAAGTTGGAGCAAGCGTGAGAAGTAGAGAGAGAGAGAGAGAGAGAGGGAGTGAGACAGAGCATTGAATTTTTCCCAAGGCAAAAATACGAAACGAAAAGATTAAAAATCAAATTAAATGTTTTGCTTGAAAAAAGATAGAAAGACGCCACTACAAAATCAAATCTTGTGGACAGTGCGGCGGTGAGTGTGCCCCCAAAATGTACCCTAGATGCACCCCACACCCGTTGAGCCCCCCGTCACCTTAGCAGTGCAATCAACTGACTAGTTTCCCTTTCAATTTACAGACCGATCTCGATGTCTCCGCAATTAGATAATGCTTAAGCTACCAAAGGGTCTAAAAAAGAAAAAGAAGAAGTCGAAAAAGGACCAAGAACTCTTCACCGAAGAGGAGCTCGAGCAATACAAGCGTGAGCTCAGGGCCAAGCAAGAGGCTGGAGGCGAATCGGACGCAGCCGCATCAGACGTCGAGGGCGCCGCTCCAGTTGAGTCAGCGGCGGCGGCGGCTGCCCAACCACAGGAACAGCCCACTGGCGACGAGGAATGGGCCAAGTTTAAGGCTTTAACCTCGGGCGTTGACAACATCTTGCACAAGACCCAGGACGAGCTAGATCGCATCAAAAAGGAGTCCTTCTATCAGCGTTTACCCTCGGCGGCGGAGAAACAAAAGCAGGAGGAGGAGGAGGCGGCCCAGCGTGAGGCGCAACGTCAGGAGAGAGAACGCCAGCGACTGGCCTTGATAGAGTCACAGCGTGACAAGCTAGCCGAGGCGGTAGTTGAGCTCTCCGACTCAGAGGAGGAGGCACAGGACGACGTTAATGATATTTTCGCCACCGACTATATAGAAGCCATCACACGAGGGGATATACTGCTAGCCGAGGTACCCGATTCGCCCATACTACAACCCGACGACGGTCCCGATCCCTTTGACACTGCCTATGCGGAGAAGGTTATAGTGGGAGCGGACAAGGCCAAGGGTAACAAAAAGCTAGTGAGTCTAGGTGCGGCGGTAGAGGTACTCTCCGGTCGGGTGGACCGTGAGCACGCCTTAGCCTTAGCAAATCCCAAGCGCAAGCTACGCAAGGGCATACAGAATCTATTGCTGAGCGAAAGTGTAGAGGTTGCTGATACCGAAGCGGATCTGTTGGTGTCCAATGAGCCACAGCATAATCTATTGGATGATTTGGTAGATGACGAGGTTTCTGAAGTGCCCATTGATTTGAGTGTTTCGCTGCATTTGCATTTGATACAAAAACCCAAGGTAGAGGAGGAAGAGGAGGAGCAGGAACAGGAGCAGCAGCAGCTAGATCTCTCAGCCTTTGAGGCGGAGGCCGACGACGAGTTTGCAGAGCTAGCAGCTGAGTCTTTGATTAAAAAGGAAGAGGTCATTGTGGTACAACAGCTCATACTAGAGCCAAAGGTAGAGCTAGAACCGGAAACTAGCTGGGCGGAATTTGCACCAGAACCGGAGAACGAAGAGCAGGACACAGGTAAGCTGTCGGCTTAGAGAAGAAGTCTGCTTGACACTCACTTTTATTTTCTTTATTAAACAGGCAAACCCAAGCGTCCTCCTCCACCGGTACGTCCTGCTACAGGTCCTCATATAGTACCCGGTGCCATTTATATCAGCGACCACGAGGACGAGGACTTTGAGGACGATCCCTTCAACACCAACTACGCTGAACAGGTCATCAAAAAGACCACTGTACTCGAACAAGACGACGACTTTGATCCCCGTGCCGAAGAAGAGCAGCAGCAGCCGCAATTGGCAGTGCCTGCAGCACGTGATCTTTTGGCTGGCAGTGCCACCGACCTGAGTCAGCCACCTCTGAATCCCTCGCTCAGCTTGGAGGCAGACTTTGATCCCTTTGACACCTCCGCTGTTAGTGCCTTGGTACAGCCCAAGGCCACCGAGTTAAGGGTACTCGAACGTGAACTAAATCTCAAGCACTCTCTAAGCGATCCCGACTTTGATCCGCGTGACGGTGAGGAGCTCTTAAAACCCGAACCAGAACCCGAACTAGTGCAACGCAAGTCCTCGCTGAGTCTTAACATACAAAACAAAAGCGTTGGCTTTCTGGTGCCCAGTCAACAGGATCTACTAGGTGTGGGTAATGAGTGTAATTTGGGTGCCAATAAGAAGCCACTGACGCCCTATTACGCACCCACCACGCAATCCATAGACGAGGCAGATCCTTTTGATACTTCGTATGTGCCGGAGGCCAAGCTAAGTGACATTGAAGTGAAACACATAGAAGAGCAACTAGCTGAGGCCACTCTCAAGCATAGTCTCTCCGATCCGGACTTTAATCCCCGAGCACCGCCAACACCAGTGCCGGCAGAGGTTCTACTGGCCGTCTCCACGGGAGAGAATATAGACATTAAAGTACTAACGCCCGCTCAAGAGCGTCGACAGTTGCCGCCAGTGAAGGTAGAGGACTTGGATCCCTTTGACACCTCCATAGCGGCTGACTTGAAGCCAGGACAAACGGAATTGAAGCTACTTGAAAACGAACTGCTGCCGGAGAGTAACAAGGGCGTAGCTGACGTCTTAGATACACAAAGCGACGCTCAGGAGTTGGGACTGGGTGATAAGGTGTTAACTCCCTCGCTGCCTGGACAGCATCTAGATCCGTTTGATACCTCCATTGCAGAGAATCTAGGACCCGGAGAGACAGAGATTAAGTTGTTGGAAAGTGAGCTGATAGAGCGTTAAAACCATGGCTAATCCTTTTCTCATGGACGATGACTTGGAGGCTGAGTCGGAGCTGGCTGCAAATCCCTTCCTTACCGAGGAGCCAGTGGTAGCAGCGGATAGCACAGATAATCCCTTCGGTGAGTCGGCCGCCTCCAATCCCTTTGCCTTTGGTGGTGATGATTTGGAGGCGACTGAAACTGTGGAACCCGTTGATCCTCAACTAGATGCGGCCATGAGTTTCTTTGGCACCACCATTGAGGCCGAAGATGATGCCGTCAGTCTGAAGTCCACGGCGGGCGAGGAGGACGCCGCCGCCCCACGTCCTCAGCCACCGCCCAGCACCCAGGAACTCATCAGCACTGTCTCCAGTCAACTGGAGGAGACCAGTTCCGAACTTCTGGGTCGCATACCCGCCACCCGTTCACCCAGTCCCGTGTCTATGCGTGATCTACACTCGCCCAGTCCCACGCCCGACTCGGGTTTGGCTGATCTGCTGGATGTCTCGGACAGTGGTTCGAGTAATAATCAAGTAATGGAAGTGGATCTTATAGCCTGCCAACCGCCTGCTACGGATAATCCCTTTGCAGTACCCACTGCCCTGCCCACGCTTCAAGGAGCCGCACCTTTGCCCGCACCGGTTAAACAACAGCCGCCACGTCCGCCACCACCGCGACCGGCACCACCCAGACCCACGCCACCGGCTCTGCCGCCACAGCGTCCACCGCCCCCGGCTGCGGTGGCTCATCCGGATGATCTGCTGGATATGTTTGGCAGTAGCAGCAAGCCAGCCAAGCCACCGCCACCTAAGTCAAAGGAAGACATACTCAGTCTTTTCGAGCAGCAGCCACAGGCTAATCCCAAGCCGGACTTGCTCAATGATGATCTGCCGCAGGTGGTGGATGACATGGAAACGGAGGACTCTGGGGAGGAGCCCAAGTTCAGTTCGTTGCTCATCAGACCGGATGAGAGCACTCATGATATTACCTCACAGCCGCAGTCGGCCGTGGTGGTGGTGGAGCAACTTGCTGCACCGCTGGATACGACGCAAAGACAGCGTGCACCCACGCCGGATATAGAGATAACCACAGTAGAGGACTTGCCACGTTCGGATGATGAGGAGGAGGAGGAGGAAGCAGCAGCGGTGGAGAAACCAGAGGCTGTAGCCGATACTGAAACAGAAACTGAACTCGTAATCGAACCGGAACCAGAACCTCTAGCCTTGATCTCAGATCAAAGTGCTACCACGGAAGAAGAGACCACCACAGCCACGGCAGAGGAGCCAGAACCTGAGCAAATGGACACTGGCTTGGACTTTCCTTTGGCTACCAGTGGTCTAGCCAGTGGTCAACTATCGGCCAATCCATTTGCCAGTCCCGAAGAGGAAGAGGACAATGGTTTTGCTCCCGTTGCAGCAGGCAATATCTTTGCTTTGGATGAACCCGAACCTGAAATAGTAGCCGAACCGCCAGCTGAACCGCCACCGCCGCAAGTGGAAGCTCCTGTTGTCATGAGCAACATATTTGCCGCTGAACCGGATGAGTTTGATGCCTTTTCGGCCAAATTTGATTCGGTGAAGAAAGATAATCTGAGTCTGTTGGATGGTTTTGCGGGCTCGGGCGCCATAACACCCACAGGCGGTGATGGTAAGTCTGCAACTGGAAATGTCTTCTAATTTAACTTCTCTCTCTCTCTCTCTCTGCTAGCTTGGGGCGACAGCGCCTTTGGTTCCTCCCAGAATACGGCAAATGCCTTTGGAGCACCCACCACCTTGGCAGGAGGCACTGATGATGGCTTTGGCAATGAGGATGAGGATGATTTCTATGCCATGCAGGCTCCTGCACGCGCCGACTCTGTAGAATCAGTGGACAAAGAGTTCAGTGTGGTCATACGACCCAAGGCAGAGGGTGCAGGTGGTGTGGCACCACAACTGGCGCCACCGCCACCACCAGCTCGAGTTATACCCCAGCAGCAGATACAGCCACCAGCTTCAGTCTCGCCACCCGCCGTCAATCCCTTTGAGGATGTCAGCGGTTTTCCTGCACCCTCAGAGTCTAGCCTCAAGCGTACCGACTCTCAGGACACACCACAGACCCCGCTCTTTGATGAGGATGTCTCTCAACCCCTGGAAGACTATCCTCGCTTGAATTATGTGGGACCCGGCTGGGAAATGCAACTGCGTCAGCCAAACAAAAAGAAGATCACCGGTCAACGGTTCTGGAAGAAGATCTTTGTACGTCTGGTCTTGCAACATGATGTGCCCGTGGTGCAGCTACTCAATCAGCCAGGCGATAAGCAACCCTTCCAGGAGCTACCACTGCAGCCCTCCTACTCCGTCTCCGAGATTGGGGCCCAGCAGTACGATCAGTTTGGTAAAATCTTCACCATGAAACTGCAATACATTTTCTACAAGGAGCGACCCGGCGTACGTCCCGGCCAGGTGACCAAGGCGGAACGCATTACCAACAAGCTGACCAAGTTTGCACAATACGCCATTGCCGGCGACTACGAGGGCGTCAAGGAGTTTGGCAGCGATCTCAAGAAGCTGGGCCTGCCCGTGGAGCATGCTCCCCAATCCTCGCAGCTCTTCAAAATCGGTTCCATGAACTATGAGGATATGAAACAGTTTTCGGTGTGCATAGAGGAGGCTCTGTTCAAGCTGTCCGCCTTGAGGGAACGCGCCTTGACCTACAAAATGGAAGAGGTGCAGGTTACCGCCGTGGATGAAATCACCGTGGAGCAGGACAGTGAGGGCAAGATACTCAAGCAAATTGCACGCGTGCGTCTCTTCTTCTTGGCCTTCCTAACGGGCATGCCCACCATAGAGTTGGGCGTGAATGATATGTGGCGTCAGGGCAAGGAAGTGGTGGGTCGTCATGACATTATTCCAGTGGCCACAGAGGAGTGGATACGTCTGGAGGCGGTGGAGTTTCACAGTGTGGTCAATCAGCAGGAATACGAACGTACGCGCACCATCAAGTGAGTAGAAACTAGAAAGGCGCAGAAGAAGAAGGAGATGTCTTAACTTTGCTTTCTTAGATTCCAACCACCTGATGCCAATTATATTGAATTGTTACGCTTCCGTGTGCGTCCGCCCAAGAATCGTGAACTTCCGCTTCAGTTGAAGGCCACCTGGTGTGTGACAGGCAATAAGGTTGAGCTACGTGCGGATATTCTAGTGCCAGGCTTCACATCACGCAAACTGGGCCAAATACCTTGCGAGGATGTTTCTGTACGTTTTCCCATACCCGAATGTTGGATATATCTGTTTCGGGTGGAGAAGCATTTCAGGTAAGCCAAGGGCAGCCAGGAATAAACTAGGCTGATGAGCAAATAATTTGCGCAAATATAGTTTGTGCGCAAATATTAGCCAAATAGTCTTTGTCTCCGTTTTGTGCGCCCATTATTAAAATCAAACATGATTTGTAAGATGCCGACTAGTTTTGCCTAAAGGGTGGAGGGTGAGGAATTTTCAAATTAAACAAACTCGTTTTGAATCTGTTCATTTCTACATAAATTTGATGGCTCTAGCTCATATAGTCTCTGAGATCGACGTCGTTTATACGGACAGATGGACAGGGCTAAATTGACTCGGCTGTTGATGCTGATCAAGAATATATATACTTTATAGGGTCGCAAATGCTTCCTTCTACCTGTTACATACTTTTTTATTGCACAAACTTCGAACCGATCCCACCTTTTCCCATTTTTAATGGGAACAGGGTAAATAATAAAGCGGAGGGTTTGCCGACACGTGAACATGACACGTACATGCATTTTCCAAGATTCAGGCCACAAACATTTAAGGACTGGCCTTGTGAAATGTTAATCGTTATGGCGAATCAAAAATTGAATTCGTATAGACCCAAAGGGCACATCGGCTGAGATCATCGTAAACCTCGGAATGAGAACTTCTTTTTCTTTAAATTTTTCTTTGATTAACGCCGCGTGAATCACAAGGCGTTTAAAAATTCTTTTGCATAGTTGGTTGCACAGTCGATTGACTTGAATGAATGCAGAGTACCAATTATCTGATTCTAAACTACAAAACGTTTAAAAAGTCATCCACATTTAGAACTCTTAGCCGCTAAACAGTGCGACGTTCATTCAACGAATCAATATAATGATCTGATTCTGTGGTTAGCAATGCTGTTCGGAAATACTTTTTTGATGAGCTCGTCTTTCGATGAGACGAAATTGCAAAAATTCGCAGGAAATGAAATCAATCCGCTCGATTCATCGACAGGGACACGACCATTACCTTTATTCAGCAATTGCTTGGAAAAATCTTGTGCAGATGGATCGTTTTGCAATGCAACTCTCATGACAGCTGAAGTTTCTTCTCATAGCTCCACAGATTGGATGATTTGAGGCAAGAGTTTATTTGATCGGCAGCAGTCGATCTTGGAATGACTGGCAGTGTTTGGCTAAAATTGCCAGATAGTAAAATCATTGCGCCTCCAAAACATCTTGAGTCATTGCGCAGATCTTTTAATGTTCGGAGTATTGCTTCCCAAATGATGATTTTTGCCGATGCTAATACTTTGGCTTTTTCCGAGTGCTTCGCAATGTTGCATGTCGGTTGTTCAACAGTTTGATGGTATAATGGCAATTATAACGCCGAATGAGCTGTACGACATCCTCCTAACAATGTGGCCGCTATTCCAGAAGAAGCAACTGCTATGTCGGATCCAGCACGAACAGTGGCCAAAATCAATGACAGTTCCACTGGGGGGCATTCAAGAAAAATAAGCTACCATTTCCATCATGAATTGCCTTCATTAATGTTTCATAGACTTCCCTCTGTTGAGGGTTCAACAGGGGTACATTCGTTTGAACTGATTGGTGTAACTCATGTAATGGTTTTTAATTCTAAACAACAGTTTCGCTTCCCTTCGGGCGCTCGGCTAGAAAAATTATGAAACAAATTCAGTTTGAACAAAGCAACATTCGATTTTAAACTTGTAAGCCAAACACACTTGTGCCTTCGAATAGCAAACTAAAAAACTACATTCATTTAAACGAAGCGCTACAGCAAAGTACAACTCGGAGAAAATTTATATTTGTAAAAAAAAAAAAATTTAAAAGAAAAACGTTAACAAAATGCTGGGCTCCACATGGAAATTGCAACTGCACATGATGGACGAGAACGCGGCGGAGAAGTATAATCAAGTCCAACTGAAGAAACTGAAGACAGAGGGCAACACCAAACGTGTTGCTCTTGGAGATCTGCAGAATTGTAATATAAATCGGGATCCTAGCGGCAAATATGCGGCCCCAAAAGAAGTCAAGGCACCCGTGAACTCACACTGGCTGAAGCTGCTAACCACTGCGGCTCCGGCTGCTGCAGCTCCACTGATGCGTAGAAATGGTGGAGCAGCTGCAGCAGCAGCAGCCCAGACCAAGCCCTTCGGGTCCACTAGCACCATTACCTTGCCTGTTGAGGATGGCAATTTGACACAGAAATTGGCTGTGGCGGAACTTAAGAAGCTGGAGGAGCCCTTAGCTGTCTCAACTGTCTCCACTGACATAGAGGATATTGATGCCAATGACAAGAAGAATCCTATACTCGTTTCCGAATATGTCAACGACATCTATGACTATCTGTACATGCTGGAGATCGAGCAGCCCATACACAATAATCATCTGGTCAATCAAGTGGACATCTCACACAATATGCGTGCCGTGCTCATTGATTGGCTGAATGAGGTGCACCTGCAATTCCGTTTGGCACCCGAATCCTTCCAGTTGGCCGTGGCCATTACGGATCGCTATCTTCAGGTGGTGAACAATACCAATCGCAACTATTTGCAATTGGTGGGAGTCGCTGCTCTATTTTTGGCCACCAAATATGAGGAGCTCTTTCCGCCGGTGATTGCGGATTTTGTATACATCGCCGATAATACCTACAACGCTCGGCAAATCCGCATAATGGAGCAGCATATATTTAAGGCCATCGATTGCAACCTGTCGCGTCCATTGCCCATACATTTCTTGCGTCGTTACTCCAAGGCAGCGAATACAGCAGCGGATCATCTTCATGATGCCATGTCCAACTATTTTGTGGAATTGGCCGTGGCTGATTACGAGCTGACAAGTTACAGGCCCTCGGAGATAGCGGCTGCCTCATTGTTCTTGGCACTGAATTTACTCAACGGCAGCACCGGCTTCAATGATCTTCACTGGACGCCCACCTTGACCCACTACTCCCGCTATACGGCCACACATCTGCGGCCCATCGCTGGAAAAGTGGCCAAACTGGCGCGCGATGCCCCCCAAGCCAAGCAGCGTTCCATTTACAACAAGTATCAGAGCAACAAGTTCCTGAACATTGCACGGCGTAGCGAATTGAGTGGTCCACTCATAGAATCCATCATAGAGGCCTGAAGGATGACTAAACTATACTTGGTTCTCTGCCCACCAAAATGATTCACATTCTCGTTTAGTTGAGTTTTTTTAGTTATAAATGTTCGTTTCGTGTTCATTTACCCCAAAACTAAACACCACCAGTTGCATCGAAGCTGCTGGCCAAACTGTGACACTGGGAGAGACGGAGCATGAGGCGTTAAAATTATTGTTTCTATATTTTATTCATTTATCAAAACATTTTTGTTAAATTTTATGTTTGATTCGTATAAATTGTTGTGCTATGTATTAAAAAAATCGAGTTACTTAAAAATTTGAAGTTTAAGCTAAAACAAACACGGCACCTTAACACAAACTTCGAGAGGTACAGAGAGTATATCGTAGGGCTTGACCTAGTTTCTTACTGTTCCCATTAAAAATGGGAACACTTTAGAGCAGAAAGCCGTGGTACAGCGTTCTTTAAGGGGGTCTTCTCATTCAAAACCCGTTTTTTGGACCCTTTTTAAAAAAATTCTTATTTGAAAACGCAAAGAATAATTGAAAACTTTTTTTTTTATTGTATTACAAAAGGTTCAAAGTAAATAAAAAAATTTTTTTGCCTCGATACGAGGGCTGTTCAAAAAGTAATGAGACTTCAAAGTTGGTGGTGAAAAAAAAAGGTGTCGTCACTGGCGGCCACGATTCCGGGTCTCCGGAGCGTCCGAAATGAAAAAAAAATAGGGTTATAATCAGTATAGATGTAATTCTCGGCTGAACCTCAAACTTAAATTTTGCGATTTTTTTGACAAAATGGCGGCCACTTCAAAAAAACAAATTTCAATTTCGGGCTTTTTTTTTGTAGTTTAGTGTAAAAAAAAAATAGTAAAAAAAATTTTTAAAATTATGGTCGAGGTTCAGCCGAGAATGGTGACAATTCTGCGTCGATTCCACTTTGTTTCATCAAAATCGGTTCAGTTGAACTGGAGATATCATGGCCGCCAGTTCGAAAAACGTGGTTTCGAGATAAACGCGTTTTAAGTTTGCAGTTGCTTGGGAATTTAGGTCACATTGGGTCACTAAAAGGACTATATCTCCTAAACTAATTCGAGTTTTCGAAAATCCTTTTGGGGGATATTTTTGAATATCCAAGCTATAAATAAATGCAAAAAAAAAAAAAGTCGAAAAAAAAATTTTTGCTGAAAGAGAAGACCCTTAGGGCTTAAGGGGGAACACACTTTGCGATGAGCAAAAGTAGATGGTTTTTAAAAAAATTCCAGAAAAAAAAGTATAAGAGATTTTTTATTTTTGTTTTTTTTTATTAAATAGTTAATGAATGAAAGGAAAATACAAAATTTTTTTTTTTGTCAATATGAGGGCCGTTCAGAAAGTTATCGGCCTCCGAAAAATGATGAATAAAAAAAGGTGCCCACATGGTGACCATGGTTGCAGCACTTGGGATGATTTGAAAAAAAAAAAAAATGCGGTTATGTTTAGAACTAATGTGGCTATCGTTCGGCCCTCCGAAAAAAAATTGAAAATTTTTTTGACAAAATGGCGGACATTTGAAAACAAAAAATTTTTTTTTGCCTTTTTTTTTGTAGTGTAGTGTAAAAAAAGTACACTTAAAATATAGGTATCCAAAAGTTGGAGGGCCGAACGATAGCGACGACAATTCTGCATCGTATAAGCCCTTCCGGAGCAAAATCGGTCCACTGGTTTCCTCTGAATCGTGGCCACCAGTTTGAAAAACGTGGTTTCGAGATAAACGCGTTTAAAGTTTGCAGTTGCTAGGCAAATCGGGACACTTTGGGTCATTAAAAGGGCTATATCTTCTAAACTATTTCGAATTTTTGAAAATCCTTTTAGGGGGATATTTTTGAATATCCAAGCTACAAAAATATGCAAAAAAAAAAGTCGAAAATTTTTTTTCCGCAAAGTGTTTTCCCCCCTTAAAACGTTGAATGGAACGTCATGATTCTGTCGTTGTATACGAAAGAGCAACTTTGCCTGTGATACGGCTGACCACTTTCCCACAGAGCTTCTAATTCTCTTCTTCTTCTTTGGCTATTTGATGGAACATCACAACCGGTTTACGGTCTCGGCCGCTGCCACTAAAGCCCGCCACTCGCCTCTGTCCCGAGCGACAATTGAAGCTTCTAATTGTAGCGCCTTTTCTAGAATGGAGGTTTTGATTTAGGAAAGCGAGGATGATAAATTTCTAGTACCAATAAAGCTTCCCAAAGCCAGCCATTCACAAAGTTTCATAACAATCAAAAGACTAAATGTAGAGTTGATAGCAACAGATAGTGAGGTATTAAAATTGTGGATATCTTTCAGATATGGTTCTGTAAAATCAGCGCATCGACGTACGGGTAAAATCAAGGGCATTGAACGTATACTGGGTGCAGTGGATACTCTACAGGAATCGCTCATAGAGGTTACCTCGGGACAGGCCAAATATGAGCATCATCATCGTGCCATTGTCTGGCGTTGTCCACGCTTGCCCAAGGAGGGTCAGGGTAAGCATCCTAAGTGCAGTGTCTGCTGTTTTAATCTAATCTCTCTCTCTCTTTTCCCTCTGGTCATCAGGTGCCTATACCACGCATCAGTTGGTCTGTCGCATGGCTTTAACTTCATACGATCAAATACCCAGCGAACTGGCGCCATATGCATTCGTGGAATTTACCATGCCCGCCACGCAGGTCTCGCATACCACCGTGCGCTCGGTCAGTGTACAAGATTCGGATGCCGATGAGCCGCCCGAGAAGTATGTGCGTTATTTGGCACGACACGAGTACAAGTGAGTAGACCTCCTCACCTCCTCAGGGAATATGGAATCTCTTGATTGACTTACTCTTTATTTTCGCAGGGTTGGCATCGAGACCACGCACGGCGAATCCACGAATGCGTATCTGGCGGCAACGCGTCCCATACGCGAAGAGACCACCACCGCCGCTGCGGCCACCACCGCCCAAAAGCCCACAGCCTCGCCGGTGCCGCCCAGCGATTCGGATACGGACTCAAATTAAGCTGAAGACTTTCTGTGTAGATACAAAACAGTTTACTTAATACGTGCAGCATTCTTGATTTTACTTTTAGCTCGGATTAGTTGACAATAAAGACGACAGGACTGGACGACAGGATATTGATGTGTGTGGAGCAGCAGCACCCCTGGAACTTCTTCGAAACGACCACGTTAAAAAGTCAACCCATACATATGCATAGACATAAAGGTTATAACTATCAAGAAACATACTTATATATATACTAACTACATACGTTCATAGTTGTTAAACCCCAAAAACCAAAACCAAAGAAATGACAAGCAATTTCGCAAAACATCGTTCATCCGTATTACTAAAAAGCCCCTAGCCACAACTGAACTATGTAAGCTTTATCATTCAACCAAAAAAAAAAAAAAAAAAGAAAAACCTATTCAAAGTGTTATTGTTGTGAATCAAATAAAATTATATTCAAAACTATTCAAAAAAGAAAAGAAAACCAAAATATAGGAAAAACAAAAAAAAACATCATCTTTGTTAAAGAAAATATAAAACAAACGACGTTTATGAAGCTAAACTACATATAAAACACAGAGAGAACTTTAAAATACCGAACTTGAGGGTTTAAGTGCGCCAGCAGCACAAGTGTTTTTGTAAGGCACTTTTTTTTTGGAAAGCTTTCTTAGGTCAGAGAAGTACTTTACTACTTCAATTAAAACAGGCGAAGCCCTAGGTGCACAAGTGTTTTTGTAAATCATTTTTTCTGTACAATTGTATTCTTTCAAGGTATTCCTTGCTCGACCTGAGCCGGTGGCAGTTTTTATGTGTTCTCGGTAAATTGTGCAAAGTCATTCGATGTAAAGTTTGATCCTCTGTCCGAGCTTATGTATTTTGGTCTGCTCATTTCAAAAGGTTTGTCTGTTTTCGGAGTATTGTGCACTTCAAGCAATTCCCAATATGCTCTTCTACTTTTGCCCCCAATATTGGGGAACCAATAACTTTTACCTATCAATTCTATAACTTCCCTCTAGTACGGCTGTGATCAGTCACAGTATTTTCATCAACCCAGCCTTGCTCTTTGTCGTGACGATAACGATTGAGGCTCATGTCGCTGCTCTGCTTGGCATTTCGTCAATCGAGCGTCGCTCATGTCGGTTCCTAAATGGCAGTGCGTCGACTAAGCGTGCCTGGATAGCCTTGCAAAATACTTCAGTCGGACATCGCCTTGCAGGCGAACACAGGGTGGGTCGACGACAGTCGCAAAATCGTCGACGGAACGTTGATACAACGTTGGTCGGCAGTACTAGAGGGTTTGTTCGTCGTGGTACTTATCAGGGCTGCAAACCAAACAATTTTTCCGGAGCTCCGGCTCGCGGGTTCGAACCAAAATTTATCAATGCTTAAGGTTCGGAAATTTGAGATTCGAGGTTTTTAGGCGAAGGTTTTAGTTCGAACCTTGGTTCGGCCCATGCTTTACACAGGTATGAGTGGGGCTAACACTCACGGGGCCTTGATGTGAAACGATAGGCCTTCCGCCTTTCACACTATTGTGTTTGGGTGTGTTACTATATACTCGATACTCAGTAATCAATAATAGTACTCCATACTAAGTACTCGACACGACATACTCGATGTGATGCCAAGTACTCGATTATCAGAACTCGATACTCAGTACTCGACACTAAGTTCTCGACACTTAGTACTCGATACTAAGTACTCTGTACTCAGTACTCGATTAGGCAGTATTCGATTCTTAGTGTTTGATACTAAGAAGTCGATACCAAGTACTCGATACAAAGTATTTGATACTCAGTACTCGATTCTAAGACCTCAATACTTAGTACTCAATACTAAGTACTCGATACTAATACTCGATACTTTGTATTTAGTACTCAGCAACCGATGCTAAGTACTCGATACCAAGTATTTGATACTCTGAATTTGATTCTGTGTGAACTCGACTCTAAGTACTCGATACTCTATACCAGGGACTGTACTCATTATAAGTTTTATAATAAAAATTATAAAATAATGATTAATTTTAATTTTTATTGATTTCTAATCTCTATACTAATTACTTCATAGTACAATACTAAAACAGTACTTCTGCAAATTCTAAGCATTTTTTGAACCGCAGCCTAAGATCCACTTTAGTTATACGTCCTTTAGTATTGAATTCCAGTTTTGGTCAAAGGACTATTTCAGATTTTATTTAAATTACTCTTAGAAGAGAAGTGCAGATTTTTTGTATATCACAATATTAAGCCACAAAATAAGTCTATTTTTAAAAAGTGAAATGTCATAAAAAATATTTATCTTCCGTCTTTGAGGGCCGTTAAAAAAGTCAATGAGACTTTTGAGTGGTCAAAAAAGGTGTCATCATGGATTGCTGGGCCAAGATTCTTGATGTAAAATTAACGTTTTTTTCAGTATACATTTAATTTTTCTGGCGAACTTCAAAACTTCATTTTTGTGCTGCTCAACAAAATGGCGGAGTGCGACACTTGAAAAAAAAATTGGAGCTTTTTTTTGTAGTTTAATTTAAAGAAAAGTAAAAAATTTCGTTACACAATTATGGTGACAGAATTGTGCTACGTACGATTAATTATTTGTTTTCAATGTCAAATTTTCCAGTTTTCAAACTTGAGATATCTTCGCTGTCTTAAAGTTGCTAAAGGTGGATTTTTATTGAAATAAAAAATGACAACATTTTAGCAAGCTTTTTTTTTAGAACCTAAAGCCACAAAATAAGTAAGTCATCGTGACGCGTGACGAACTTGTACCATGCATCTTACAACACCCTATTTGTCGTATTATATGAGAAAAACTCTACTGGCTTAGATTGAATTATGGAAAGGACTAACTACAGAATATTTAAAATCAACTTTTAAGAAGAGAATGCAGATTGATAACAGGTATATTAAGAGATCAGCGGGCGATTGGTGAAGACTTATATGACTACATATTGTATTATATCCCTGCAAACATTTTATGAAATTTCTGATCACATTCGAGACTTTTTCGAGTCCTCGGTCTGATTTAATTAGTTAAAAATGCGCTTGCTTTCTCATCATATATGATACTTTTGTCGGGATAAAATGGTACCCTAGCCGCAACTTTTCTGGAAGAGTCATTTTTAACCAGTTTTTCTGATCAGTTTCAACTTATTTACGAGTCTTTTTAAAATTCGAGTCTTCTTTTAATCAGCAAGCAAAGTTCGGAGCGCTCTGAAAAGAGCCGAGCTTAAGAGCGTTTTTGGAGTAAACTCCCCTGCTCTAAGGCTAAGAAGTATTTTAGTACTTAACACAAGTGTTTTGTATAAAGCACTTTTCCCATTCAAATTAGATCTCATTTTCCCCCATTGAGTTCGGTTTCCCTTAACTTCTCTCTGTGTGTCTTAAACCTTACGAGTAATGCGTATAATACCAGAAAAAGGATTAACTAACAAAAAAACATACCTATACTTATACACGCGCATATGGACACACACACACACATATAATATAACTAATTGAGTTTACGTTTACTAGCCAAGATTGCATAATAGAAATTTGTTAATTGAGTGTTACAATTATAATTAAAAAGGAATATATTATTATGATTATATTGTATTATTGTCTCCCAGGCTTCATTTATTCTCACATTCTTCATTTCTCTATATAATAAATATATATATATAAATATACAAATAAAATTGTACTATATTGTGAAACCCCAATCCCTTCTTCTCCCTCTCTTTAAAAAGAGAAATTCTCTATTACCGATTGATTTGCCTACGTTTAAACTTAATATATATATTTATACATATATATATGTATTGTATGTACCATAACAGAAAACACAACAAGAACAACCAGCATAAATAGGGGCTACCTGCCCCCCTCCCCCCCACACATATACTCAATCTACCTAGTGCTACTTGAAGTAAGCACAAACTATAGTCCAGGCCCTGTTCAGTTGACCGGGCCTGCACTCTAGTTGTGCTTATGTACATATATATAAACGGTATTAGCCCCTGAACTATCATGATTATTATGAACCGACAAAAAGAAAACCCAAATTGCATTGCATGCTGGAGAACCTAACTAGTCAAAAATAAAAAAAAAAAAAAAAAAACACAAAAAAAAGAATACAAAAAAAAATAAGAAAATAAATATTGAAAAACCAAATATTAAACAAATGCAACAAAAATTTGAATGAAATGTTTATTTGGAGTGGTTTTTGTTGGGGGTCAACTGGGATCTGAACTCAAAATACCTTTCCGGAATCGCTCTCGTCTTGAAGTACAACAAAATGGAGGAAATTGCAGGAAATTATGCATGGACATCGATCCAGCTAGAACAAAATAAAGGCAAAATGCTACAAAATATTCCGCTTTTTTAGTAAAAGCTCGTCTCACAAATTGTACCAAAGGTAAGTACACTTATAAAGGGTGATTTTTTAGCTATTATCTTTTTGGCAACACTGGTTTAAGCAGCTCACGCACGTTTCGTGTTTTGTTTCACTGTCAAACATCTTCAGTTTGGTCTATAATTTAACCATGAATCGTCTTACAAACGAACAACGCTTGCAAATTATTGAATTTTATTATCAAAATGCGTGCTCTGTTAAGAAAGTTCATCGCGCGCTTCTTCCATTTTATGGTCAGTTTAATCGACCCACTGAAGCGGCTATTCGGGCTATTGTGACTAAATTTCGCACCAAATTTACATTGTTGGACATTAAACCACCAACACGCTTACGTAGAGTGCGAACTGAAGAAAATATCGCAGCTGTATCGGCCAGTGTTAATGATGACCATCAATTATCGATTCGTCGCCGTTCGCAGCAATTGGGCCTCTGTTACTCAACAACGTGGAAAATTTTGCGGAAGGATTTAGGTGTGAAGCCTTTCAAAATACAGCTGGTGCAAGAATTGAAGCCGAACGACCTACCGCAACGTAGAATTTTTTGGTGAATGGCCCCTTGGAAAGTTGGCCGAAGATCCACTTTTTTTACCGAAAAATTGTGTTCAGCGACGAAGCTCATTTTTGGCTCAATGGGTACGTAAATAAGCAGAATTGTCGATTTTGGAGTGAATATCAGCCAGAAGCATTGCAAGAGCTACCAATGCATCCAGAAAAAGTCACAGTTTGGTGCGGTTTATGGGCTGGTGGCATCATTGGACCGTACTTCTTCAAAGATGATGCGAATCGTAACGTAACTGTGAAGCGCTCGTAAGATGATAACCAACTTTTTTTGCCCAAAATGCAAGAGCATGACACGTGGTTTCAACAAGACGGTGCCACATGCCACACAGCACGCGCAACAATGGACTTATTGAGAGGCGAGTTCGGTGAACATTTTATTTCACGTTCGGGACCGCCTAGATCGTGCGATTTAACGCCTTTAGACTATTTTTTGTGGGGCTATGTTAAAGCTCATGTCTATACAGACAAGCCCGCTTCAATTGACGCATTGGAAGACAACATTGAAGCATTTATTCGTGAGATACCGGCCGAAATGTTGGAAAGAGTATGCCAAAATTGGACTAAGCGTATGGACCATTTGAGGCGCAGTCACGGTCAACATTTGCATGAAATAATCTTCAAACATTAAATTATATGGACCGTACTATCGATTCAAATAAAGATTTCAAGCATTTTTCTGAATTTTATAGGTTTTTTTTTTTGAAAAACTTTCCTATAGCTCTTAAAAAATCTCCCTTTATATATAAATTCTTGATCAGCATGACGAGCCGAGTTGATTTAAGGGGGTCTTCTCATTGAGCAACTTTTTTTTTCGACTTTTTTTTTGCATTTATTTATAGCTTGGATATTCAAAAACATCCCCCCAAAAGGATTTTCGAAAACTCGAATTAGTTTAGGAGATATAGTCCTTTTAGTGACCCAATGTGACCTAAATTCCCAAGCAACTGCAAACTTAAAGCGCGTTTATCTCGAAACCACGTTTTTCGAACTGGCGGCCATGATATCTCCAGTTCAACTGAACCGATTTTCATGAAACAAAGTGGAATCGACGCAGAATTGTCACCATTCTCGGGTGAACCTCGACCATAATTTTAAAAATTTTTTACTATTTTTTTTTACACTAAACTACAAAAAAAAAGCCCGAAATTGAAATTTTTTTTTTGAATGGCCGCCATTTTGTCAAAAAAATCACAAAATTAAGTTTGAGGTTCACCCGAGAATTACATCTATACTGATTATAACCCCGTTTTTTTTTTCATTTCGGACGCTCCGGAGACCCGGAATCGTGGCCGCCGTGACGACACCTTTTTTTCACCACCAACTTTGAAGTCTCATTACTTTTTGAACAGCCCTCGTATCGAGGCAAAAAAATTTTTTTATTTACTTTGAACCTTTTGTAATACAATAAATAAAAAAGTTTTCAATTATTCTTTGCGTTTTCAAATAAGAATTTTTTTAAAAAGGGTCCAAAAAACGGGTTTTGAATGAGAAGACCCCTTAACCTATTCTTACCAAACTTTGCACGAAGTCTTTTGGTACAAATACGCTGCTCATATGTCGGAACCGGCCGGATCGGTTGACTATAGCATATAGCTGTCATAGGAAGGATCGGTCCAAAAACTAGTCTTAGTGAGAAAAACTTTTTTGGTTTTAATGGAAACGCCGCTTAAGAACGTATTTCTTAGTTTACTATCCTTTCCCATGATTACATTAAGTTTGGTCGAAATCGTATGAATATAGCATATAGCTGCCATAGGAACGATTGGTCGAAAAACTAGTTCGAGTGAGGAAAACTTTTTTGTTTTGAATGAAAACGTCCTTTTTATTGGCATATGCTTATTTTATATACTTTAACACATTTCTACAAAGTTTTATCAAAATCGGATGACTATAGCATATAGCTGCAGTATGAATGATCGGTCGAAAAAGAAGTTCTAGTGAGAAAAACTTTTTTGTTTTAAATGGGATCGCCTCCAAATTTCGTAATTAACAGTGTATTATGCTTTTCCATGATTTCACCAAGTTTGGTCGAAATCAGACATCTATATAGTATAGATCCCATAGAAAAGTAAGGTCCAAAAAGTAGTCTTAGATAGAAAAACTTTTGTGTTATCAATGGAAGCTGCAAAGGAATTCAAAACTTCTGCCGAGCCTAAGTTAATTTTCCCCTATTTTTGTAAAGTGTTCTTTGTCTTTTGCGTCTCAAGAAGGTATTAAAGTAATCTGGTGTTAGGTTGCCATTTGACAAGCCAGCTGTTTATAGGATTTGTATTGGGGCTTATGTATATATGTGTATAGGTTATAAAGGTATAATCAAACAACAATGACGTAAACGGAAAAAGGCCTCATCCCAGTCTTCGATTGAGTTGCAGTGTCATAAACTAGATACAGATCTGTGTATTGCAGCGGAGCCTCAATGAACGTGATACCTCCGGCGCGGTAGTTCTTGTGCAGTCCACCAAATACGGATAGTGGCCAATTAATTGATCCCAAGCGGGCTTGTATACTGTGAAGTGAGAGAGAAAGAGAAAGAGAGTTAAGAAACATGATATAAATATGAAAGAAACGAGTTTGAAGCAAAGACATGGGTCTTCATTTCTAAGGTTCTAAGGTTTGTTTCGGAAACACAAATACAATCATAATGTAAAAACCAAGATACTTAATATTTTACTTACCAAAATATAGAAAAGAAGTGTTCTTGTGGATAAGTTGAATAAGATGTTGAATGTCGCTTGTATTTTGTAGATTAATAGGTAAACGACCAGAAGAGAAGTATGGTAAAAACGAACACTACTCCATGCAAGATGCATAGTGTTCGAGTGTATCCATGCACCAGCTGCAAATCCTTTATCTCCCGCTTCTTCTGGTACAGTCTTTCCAAGTTCTTGCTGAGCTCCAACACATGCTTCAAATTTGTATGCTCCACCCACTGCAGGCGTACCAATTGAAGGTAGAATTGATCGAAGCTCAGGGTTACCGCATACTCATATATCTTGGCCAATAATTGTTTTGGTATTTTAGTACTAAATTTGGTCAAATTTTTTACTTTTTTCAGTTGTTCTGGATGCATAAGCGGATTTCAGCTTAAACGGAAACTGCTTCTGTGTGTCGGGGTTCTTCAGACGCTCTATGATGTTGCGTATAATTTCCTCCTCATTTGGAGGCAGGAACAGACAAAAGTGCACACCTTCGTCGAAAGTCAGCAAAGCATCGTCGTAACGACCACAGCAAATGTTCACCATCACCTCATTCGCCAATATACGTTGATTCGGGTTTAGCTCCGACATTTTTTCGTAGTTGGAATTGCTCAGGTGTTGACTCTAGACTGACTTTAAAGGCAATGAAAACTCAATTTTGTATTTGCTATCTTTATAGACACATGAAAAATGTGTGAAATGCTCAGAACCTGTGCTTGTCACGGAAACCTATCAACGAGAAGTCGTACTATTGTGTAATTCCAGGTTACATTTCGGCTAATTTTTGAAACAATCCCAGCGTAAGTAACCTCTTAGCCAATCTGGTGACCAATACCCAAAACGAAATATTGGATATCCTCAAGCAAAGTTGCGGCCTTAAACTAAACAAAGCACCTGGAGAAGATCGAGTGTCTGGCGAATTCCTAAAATGCGCCTCAGAGAACTATCTTAAGGGGGTCTTCTCATTCAAAACCCGTTTTTTGACCCTTTTTAAAAAAATTCTTATTTGAAAACGCAAAGAATAATTGAAAACTTGTTTTATTTATTGTATTACAAAAGGTTCAAAGTAAATAAAAAAATTTTTTTGCCTCGATACGAGGGCTGTTCAAAAAGTAATGAGACTTCAAAGTTGGTGGAGATAAAAAAGGTGTCGTCACGGCGGCCACGATTCCGGGTCTCGGAGCGTCCGAAACCGAAAACCGAAAACGGGGTTATAATCAGTATAGATGTAATTCTCGGGTGAACCTCAAACTTAATTTTGTGATTTTTTTGACAAAATGGCGGCCATTCAAAAAAATTTCAATTTCGGGCTTTTTTTTGTAGTTTAGTGTAAAAAAAAAAATAGTAAAAAATTTTTTAAAATTATGGTCGAGGTTCACCCGAGAATGGTGACAATTCTGCGTCGATTCCACTTTGTTTCATGAAAATCGGTTCAGTTGAACTGGAGATATCATGGCCGCCAGTTCGAAAAACGTGGTTTCGAGATAAACGAGCTTTAAGTTTGCAGTTGCTTGGGAATTTAGGTCACATTGGGTCACTAAAAGGACTATATCTCCTAAACTAATTCGAGTTTTCGAAAATCCTTTTTGGGGGGATATTTTTTGAATATCCAAGCTATAAATAAATGCAAAAAAAAAGTCGAAAAAAAGTTGCTCAATGAGAAGACCCCCCTTAATACCCTCAACTCAGAGCTAAATAAGCTTCAAGCTTCAGGAAAAACATCACATATCCTATCTTTAAACAAGTAAGAAAGTCGGTCGTGCCCGACTATAGTATACCCAGTACCAACACTGCATCGAACTTTGGTTCATAACTTAAGTATCGTTCATAGGATCCTTATGATTCCATTGGCGGATGGCTTTATAATTACTTGATTTCTACTTAGGTACTTGTACGTAAATCTATCGGTATGTATACAATTGAGGCTCGTGGTAGCAGTATCACTTGAAAGAAGCGTAGAAATTCCTTAATACATTCTCCTCTATTATGACACGTCAAATTGACTATCAAAATATCGACCATTAAAAATGTATAATTGATCAGGGGCTAAGTTCTTCTGCTGAACACGGCCAATGCTTTGCTTTTGTTATTTTGCAGAGAGCACAACTCACTCAACACTTGAAACAGCAGCGAGAGAGAGAGAGATGAGTGCTTAGTTGGCTGCAGCAAGCCGGGCGAGTTGGACTGTGCCAATAAGCGTGGCTTTATTTCTATACGGAATCGCGGACGGAAACTACGTAATAGTTACCCTAGACAAGAATAGGAGTCTGTGAAGTGAATGAAGTTAAAAAAATCATGGAAATTACATTTTAGCTTTGCTGCAAACCGCTGTGTTTTTTGGTTTTACCGTTAGTTCTTTCTAGTGTTTTTACTGCAAAGCCATGCTCTCACCTCGCTCAAACAAGAAACCGACTCAAGAGAGCGTAAGCTGAAGAATACTAATATGAAAAGAGAAAGAGAGAGAGAGTGCAGCTGGCACAGTGGGATGTACAGTGAAATATCAGGGTAAGTAATCAATTTTGTCTTTGAATATTTTATTTATTTATTTACAAATAGCTCCTTTTTTTTAAATTGTTTATTAAATTAAATTCTTAAAATTATTTATACCCTTAACCATTGTTTAGGTTTTTAATAATAATTTGTACGTTGTCCCTTCATGGGCTCTCTTATACACTTATGGCTAAATGATTCAGTTATTTTTTTCAAATTAACATTCACAATTACTGAAGAGTTATTAAAGATAGTGTATTTATATATTGTTTATGTAATGATTCGGGCCTGTTCCGAATTCCGAAAACGAGTGGAAATCGAGCAAATCGAGTTGATTGCTTTCCCAATCCGCAAAATTCGACAAGAAGTGTCGTTTTCAAAACGTGTGCTGCAGAGTCAACGAAATTAAGTAAATGCTATTCCAAAGCATTAAAATAATTCCCCAAAATTATTAACTAAAAATTCATAATTTGTTGAACATTTTTAAAATCGATTAACATCACTACTTAAACTGTTTAAAGTTGAAGTATAATTTAGAAGAATTTTATTTTTGAAACATCTAGAGAATTTTGCATGAAAAACAAAACCGAGTGGCCGTGACCAAACCGAGCTGTTCTGAAATCCACTTTACTTTTTAGTCGGTTTCGACCTTCAATCGATGGCTGCTAGGGTTGCTTTATATGAATTAATGTAATCGGACTTTTTGAAAACGTTCGGAATTCGGAACACGCCTGACTATCTCTTTTGAAATGGTTCGGCTAAATCTAAGCTCATTAGCCTCTAAGGGGCTTAATTTAATTTTTTTATTGTTTGCTCTTCCAAACCTATGGTAGAGAATGGGTATGCCTTCGTTATTTTGAATACACTTAATGCTATCCAAATAAAGAAAGGCTTCTGGCGGCACAAAGCTATTTTCTAGTGTGTTTCTTATGTACTCTTTACTATCATAAAAAGGTGCTAAGATAAGGTTATTTTCCTCACAGTTATAGCTTTTTTGGATGTGGTTTCTAATGATTTTTACTATGAAATTGTCTATTCTTATAATATTTGCTTTATTGTTTACTGTTTCATTAGAATAGTACTTAGTGTAACCGCTCTGCGGTGTTTGTGCATCGATAAGCATGTTCTTAGGCATCTTCTTTCGAAAACCCTCATTTTCTCCAAGTATGATGGAGAAATATTGAACCAAATGTCGCAAGCATAAGTTAATATTGGCCGTATTAGGCATTGGTACATTAGTATTTTTTCTCGTAGCTTAATATATTTATCGAGTAGAATAAGTTTCTATTTATTTGGAATGCTATCTTTGCTTTAGCGCGTTGTTCTTTAACGTGCTTATCGAAGTATAGGAACATATCTACTTTTAACCCTAAGTAGTTTAAGGAACTACTTGTTTCAATGAGTGCATTTCTGGTTTGGCATCTAATGCCAAAAGATTTCCAGTTATTGCGTATGTTACTATTACATTTTTTGACTTGGGGTCTAAACAGTATAGTTTCACATTTATCTACATTTATGTTTAAGTGCCAGTCTTTTGTGTATCTATGTACTAACTTCATCGTACTTTTTTTGAAGTTCAGTGTTAATTTTGACAACAGTGTTGTCAGCGTGATATATGATTATATCATCGGCAAACGCTATAATTTGGTCTACTTTTCTGAGAAGGTCGTGTAGATATAGTAGGGAGTTAACAGTCCCTTGCTGTAAGCCATTAACTATTTGGAAATTTTTTGAGCTTCTTTTGTCTGCGTTTTCAACTATGAACTCTTTTTGGCTAATCGTATTATGAATTAGTACTAACGTTAGAAGAGGGAACTTGTATTTAATTAACTTGTGCATTAGACCCTTGATCCAAACACTATCAAACGCTTTTTCTAGGTCAATGAGACAAGCCCCAGTGCACTCCTTCTTGTTCCAGTTCCAGTAGATATATGATACTATGTATTGATACATGTATTGTTGAATGTTCGTGCTTAAATCCAAATTGCTTGTCATTTTTAATATTCTTCAGGTCACAGTGCTCGGTAATGATGTTATTCACACAGATCTCAAATATTTTGCTTATATTTATATGCTATAGTCATCTGATTTCGACCAAACTTTTTATGCACATGCAGAGTGTATTAAAAAATTGTGCGGATGTTTGTAACGCATAGAAGGAAGCATCTCCGACCACATAAAGTATATATTCTTGATCAGCACGACGAGCTGAGTTGATTTAGCCTTGTCCGTCTGTCCGTCCGTCTCGATGCTATCTCCTCCGTCAGTTTTAAAGCTATCCTCACCAAACTTTGCACGAAGTCTTTTGGTACAAATACGCTGCACATTTGTCGGAACCGGCCGGATCGGATGACTATAGCATATAGCTGCCACAGGAACGATCGGTTGAAAAACTAGTTTTAGTGAGAAAAACTTTTTTGTTTTTAATGGAAACGCCTCCAAAGTACATATTTCTCAGTTTACAATCCCTTCCTTTAATTTCACTAAGTTTGGTCGAAATCGGATGACTATAGCATATAGCTGCCATAGGAACGATCGGTCGAAAAACTAGTTCTAGTAAGAAAAACTTTTTTGTTTTTAATGAAAACGTCTTTATCATTGGCATACACTTATTTTATATACTTTTACACAATTCTACAAAGTTTGGTCGAAATCGGATGACTATAGCATATAGCTCCCATAGGAACGATCGGTTGAAAAACTAGTTTGAGTGAGGAAAACTTATTTGTTTTTAATGAAAAGTCCTTTTATTGGCATATTCTTATGTTATAGACCTTAACACATTTCTAAAAAAGCTTTATTAAAATCGGATGACTATAGCATATAGCTGCAGTATGAATGATCGGTCGAAAAAGAAGTTCTAGTGAGAAAAACTTTTTTGTTTTAAATGGGATCGCCTCCAAATTTCGTAATTGACAGTGTATTATGCTTTTCCATGATTTCACCAAGTTTGGTCGAAATCAGACATCTATATAGTATAGATCCCATAGAAAAGTAAGGTCCAAAAAGGAGTCTTAGTTTGAAAAACTTTTTTGTTTTCAATGGAAGCTGCAAGGGTATACAAAACTTCGGCCGAGCCGAAGTTAACTTTCCCCTATTTTTATTCATAAACTCTTATCCGGGGAAATTGACTCTACCGCTTTGTTATATCAAATAAACTTAGCTTAGAAATTTGTATCCAATTTACCTTCTGCCTTGCCTGACGAACTACGCTCATCATGAACCCTTTCGTTACCTTTGTCTAAACTATAATAAGAACTCTCATATAATTTCCTCTCAATCCTTGTTTGTAATTAAAAATAGTAGGCTTAAGTTAGACAGAACATTGTTAAACTATAAAATGAATAAAATGAAAAATGAAAAAATAGTGGCTACCATTTAATATTTAAGACGGAGAATAGTGTGAAACCTTCTTCTTTTGACCAAACCGTTGGTACCCCCTTCCCAAGGGTATACAAATTTTATGGAGTTTTTTTTTCGCCCATTTCTTTTCTTTGATTACTCCCTTCAGCGCATACATTTGCCGCTTCAACAGCAACAGCTGCTGCTGCTGCTGCTGCTGCTGTTGCTACTACCCAAACTACAACCTTTTGTTGCTGCTGGCCATAATTCAAATTTGCAGTTTTCTATGCTAATTCGTTTGATATCGCACAGAAGATGTTGGCGCGTATAGGACGATGCTTGTTTCCTGCCCTTTTCTTGGCTGCCCACAAAAGTATGCTACAATTTATGCAGCCTTTATGCATGTGTGTGTGTGTGTGTGTGTGTGTGGAACATGTGTGGACAACAACAGCGCAAGAAAAAGGCAAACGAATTGCGAATCCAAAATGTGCAAGAACACGCGACATTTGCGAATTTGCATTTGCCCTGGACCCTCGAAGGCGTCACTGGCAGCCGCAGCGGCAACCTCCGCATCCGCAGCAGATTTCATTATGCCAATTTGTCTCCGGGCTTTCTTCATGTATTGCATAATTGTGGTAGCAGCAGCAGCTGCTGCTGCCTCCCGTTTTGAGTGGTTTATGGCCAGGCAGGTGGAAGTGGGTACTTCACATTTTTTACCACCTATAAAAATCGGGGCCTCGCTTTGCCACTTTGTGTAACATTTTTATGCGATCGCCAACTTGAGATTTGCAAAATTGTTGACGGAACTGGTGCACGGGCACACAGGCACACCGGATGTGCCTTCGCCGATATGATTGATTCGATTTTAATGCGAAATCCATGTTTTTTTTCGTGCCAGCCAGGGGCCAGTAATTAGTTTTAGTCCAACAGTTGCCAAACTGTGGCACAGGAAGTTTATGATGGAAGCTTCCGCAACCAACTGCAATTGGCAACGTTTCAAGGCTGTAAAAACTGCGATTTGCCGGGAAGTTGGAATTGGAGTTGGAGTTGGGTTAGAAGAAGACGTTAGAAAAGGAAACACGATGGAACCAAAAGTGATTGAGCGCTTTATTATGGCACACAAATGTTGTGCTTAGGTAAAAGTATTTCAATTCATAAATTATGATCTAGCTTTAAAGTCTTCAAGTTTATCGTTTTAGCACAGAAAAAGGGAGGATTCTTATTGTTTTCTTTAAATTACAAAAATCCTTAAACTAGATCTAGAAAAGAATTTAATTTCTGCATATTTACTGTTTTCGAATTTTCCCTAAAACTTTGATTTCTGATTAAAAATGAACGAAATTTGAAGGTTTTACGTCGATCTGTCAGAAACGTAAGTCAAAATTACCATTTTCGAAAGTTGGCGACCGTGATGCTATCAACCAATTGTAGTTGGAGCTGGTTTCTGATAGGAATTCCATTTTATTTTGATTATAAATAACCTTTTAGAAGAATTTTTCTGGTTCTGTTAAAAACTTTAGTCAAAATCACTAACTTTCGAAAGTTGGCGACCGTGATGCTATCAATCAATTGTAGTTGCAGCTGGTTTCTGATAGGAATTCCATTTTATTTTGATTATAAATAACCTTTAGAAGAATTATTCTGGTTCGTCTGTTAAAAACTTTAGTCAAAATCACTAACTTTCGAAAGTTGGCGACCGTGATGCTATCAATCAATTGTAGTTAGAGCTGGTTTCTTATAGGAATTCCATTTTATTTTGATTATAAATTAACTTTTAGAAGAATTATTCAGGTTTTAAGTCGTTCTGTTAAAAACTTAAGTCAAAATCGCTAACTTTCGAAAGTTGGCGACCGTGATGCACTCAACCAATTGTAGTTGGAGTTGTTTTATGATAGAAATTAAGTTTTTTTCGGATTAAAAATAACCTTATTGAAAGAAATCTGAAGATTTCCAGTCGTTTCGTCAATTAGCTCAATCAAAATTACCATATTTCAAAACTTGGCGATCGGGGAGTATTTTCAGTCCTTGCGATATGCAGAAGTTTCAAAGACTGCGTGCGAAGAATGAGAGATTCTATATAATTCAATGTTTTAAGATGATTTCATGTAAATGTTGACCGCGGCTGCGCCTCAAATGGTTCATAAGCCTATGACTGGCAACTGCTTTGAGACTAAATATAAGAAAGCTACAACGCTCACTTTTATGTACGATTGATTGCCATTTCCAACTCGGATTCACCTTTTGGTGTGCTAGATGGAAGCACTCAAACATCTGGAGCTAGGTTCAATATTTGCTGGAATCGCTTAATCGAAATTCGATGAAGACAACCCCCCCAAAAAACACCAGACCCACCCCCATCCCCACTCAAATGAAATATTGACGAGCCTTTGTGTAGGTACAAGAGTATTTGCAACTTTTGTCGCAGCTGCACACAGGGAAAACAACAAAATTTCAACAGCTGCACACAAAGTTTTCCGTTTGAAATATAAATAAAAATCAATTTGAGGCGCATTTTACAACGCCGAAACTCAAACAGAGAGAGAGAGAGAGAGGCGCAACGCTAGAAAGAGGGGAGTTCTAGGAGTTAGTCAATAGTTAGCTAAAGCCTTGATTTTGCGCTGCCTGGCCTAGGCACACGTGTTATTTGCTCACGTGTTTATGGAAATTGAGCAACGTAGTTCAAGTTGAGCGTCAGCGTCAGCTCAAAGCAACGGCTTGTTTGCCCAGCCCAAGATGAGGAAAAATGCGCATGAAAATTTCACTGATTACGTATTTGCAGAGCGCAAAGGGAGAGGGGCACGTGGCAAGTGGGTGCCGCAAAAGTTTTCTTTTTTCGAAGCAAACACGAGTCTATTAGGCGCATTAGACGCACGGCTAGACGCAGGCTGACATGTGTAAGAGTTCCGCTGCAAAGCACATCGAATGTTCAGTTTTCTATCTCTGTCCTGAGTTTGACAGATGTCAAAAAATTCGCATAGCATAAACATGTTTATTGTGGGTCATTTCTATTTCCATTTCCATTTCTGTGTGTGGCATTTATTCAATTCATTTGCGAGTTGCCCGCAGGCACGTGTAGGGGCCAACACTTGGCTGACAGCAGCAGCAGCAGCAGCAGCTCCTCGTCACGTGTTCTACCAATTTGATTCAAAAAATGGCTTACACATTTAACTTCATTAACAGAAAAAAAAGAAGAAAAGTTTAACACAAAAGCAAGCGGCAGCAAGCTTAGCAGAGCTTAACAGATTTTCATTTTCCAAAAGACGAAGTAAGCAGCTCAAACCAAACCGCAGTCACGTAACCCCCGCCCTCCCGGTCCCACTCTCTACCACTCCGGGTGCTTAGCGTGGAGTTGAACATAATATTTTATGAAGACTTTTGCAGCCAAAATCTCTGCTTTAGAATCCAAAATGCACATGTCTCTGTGTGTGAGTGTGTGTGTGTGTGTGTGTTGCACCGATTGCTACATATGATAAATGACTTCAACTAGCAAAATCCTTAGAAATAAAAAAGGAAGAAGACTACGACACTGCAGAGGCATCTCTGGTGTGGGACAGATTTGCTAAATTACTTTTATCTAAGGAAATAATCATAAAACAAAACAGAAACAGCTCTGATCCCCCATAATAAATGGCACTCAAAACTCTTCTAATTGCAATTAGATTTCCACTTTTTTGCACATTCTAATAAGGAAAGACTTAAGAGCCTTGTTTAAAGAAGTGACATCCACAATTTAAAGGAACGTACTGCCTATAGCTCTATTGATTTGCCGATTTGCTGATGAATTATGCTGAGCTGAGCAAGCATCATCAAAATCGCTGGTATAGTAAATTCAATCGTGGTCGTAACTTAGCTCGCTCAGCGACTTAGGTAGGACTTTTATTAGTGCTAAAGTGAAATTGTGTTTCAAAATATTGGCAAAATAAGAAGCACGTCGAACGTGACCAAGCTCAGCGAATTCTGACACAATACTTAAGCCCAAAAAGTTTTAATATCTTAGGAATTTGAATCTTATGAAATAGTTCTATGAAATGAATTTGATTTGATTTGGAAATCTTTTGTAACCTTTGTTTTTTAATAAATATTTATCTGTGTCGATACGTGACATGTCAAACGTGACATTTTTCCCAGTATGAATCAAGTGGTAAATTGTGACATAAAGGGTGATTTTTATGCTGTTTCAATTCAGTTAAGTTTAGTACTTAATCATACAGGGTGGCTAATGAAAGCCGCTACCAAAAAAATATTGAATTCACTTGTTTTCTTTTTGATAAATCTGCTTAATTATACTCTGTACCATAGGTACACAGAGTATATTAAGTTTGTGCAAAAGTATGTAACAGGCAGAAGGAAGCATCTCTGACCCTTTAAAGTATATATATTCTTGATCAGCATCAACAGCCGAGTCGAAATAGTTAAGTACGTCTGTATAAACGCAGAGATCTCAGAGATGGTAAGAGATAGAGGTTTGACGTCTATGGGACAAAAAATTATTATACATGCAATTCGAAAAAACCTCATATCTCCCACAGTTGTATATATGGAAAGTTCATTCCTTCTGGAAAAAATTAATAATCAGAATTATTTATTAGTCCGCCAAAGGAATGGTAAAGATCGGATGAAAGATAGTCGAGTTATAAGGAAACCATAGGCTTAAGTAACGGTGACTTGATCTATGTAGCATCTTTTCTAGTACACGGTAAAGTTGTACGTAGAAGCTTTGGTTCATGTCCTTACTAAGTGATAAGTGAAGAAGCAGAAGAAAAAGGTTTTGGATTCTCCTCCGATATCACGCCCTTGAGTCCATAGTTTTGGATCAAAGAGTGGCGGTCCTCCGAGCTAATGGACCATAACGATACTAGTTAACAATTTTGGCCGACTGTCCCACTCAAAAGAAGAAGACCTTTTCATCGAAACCCTACGGACGGAGGAAACAATCGCTGCTCTAGCTACTGGCATACAAAATAATCCAAGAGTTTTGACAAGTAGCTTATCTGCTCAAATGTGTATAAGCAGACAGTCATTGCAGTCAATTATGCACAATGATTTGAGCTTATTCCCTTCTAAAATTCAAATGGCCAACAAACTGAATGCAGTAGACTTGCCGATTCGCTTGGAATTCCGCCAGAAGATGCTTTAAATTATGAAAGAGGACGAAAACATGTTGAACTGTCTTTTTATGTCTGACAAGGCCAATTTCGACTTTGTTGAATATGGAGTGCTTCCATTCCACAGATACTCCACGAGACGGAATAGCATCCACTTCGTGTCACAGTGTGGTGTGCAGTTTCATCACGCTGCATAGTCGGGCCCTACTTCTTCGAAAAAAATGGTCACACCGTTACTTTTAATAAAGACCATTACTTGAGCATGTTGAGAGAGTTTTTCTATCAAGAATTTCGCCGAAAGAGAATTCCTTCCAACTCTGTCCAATGTTTCCCATAGTCATCAAATACATTTTGTAAGAATACAGAATAAAATAAATCAGTTTTTAAAAGGTTATGTTTTAGGTTTAATGGCAGTTTGCTGATAACTGAATTGGTACTACAAATTTGATAAGACAAAATATTAAATTGAGAAAAGCTACTATCAAAATGATACCAAAAGTTTGACAGTCAAAATATCAAAATGATAATTGTTAGTATCAATTGATACTGAAAATTAATACAAAATAGTGTCAGCCTGATACTAGTTAGTATCAATTTGATATTTCGAAATATCGTTTTTATACCTTCGAAAATATCAACTTGATACTTTGAGTATTAAAGAGAATTTGATACTCAATAGTTTCAAATTGATGACTAAATAGTGTTATTTTGATGACTACTTTTTTTTTGGGTGTACACTCAGAAAAAAATCCGTTCAAAATCTACCGAAATCAAGACCATTCGTTGACAAAAGTAGAGTAAGCCCGTTTTTTCGTGAACTGTGAACGGCGGTGTCATTTCATGAACGCAATTTTAACCCCCGTTCTTTGATCTTCATTAACGTTTAATACCACTTTGGACTTCATTTGGAAACATTTTGGGGTTATTTTACAAACTTTCGGTCTTCTTTTAGAAACATTTTGGTAACCTATGAAGACCACATTTTGGGTGCAATTTTGGAACATCTCGGTCTTAATTTGGGAACATCAAAGTCTCACTTTGGTAACACATTGGGTACAATTTTCGAAAATTTTTGGTACATTTTTGTGAACTTTGTGGTTATACAATGTGACTGATTTTAAGACATTTATGATATTCAAACTAGCAAGTTTAATCCGGCAAGGAGGCTGGTCAACTGAATTTAAGATCCTCCCGGCTCTATCATTAGAGCAGAAGTAGAGGGTTCCTCAGGCCAGCATTGCTATAACTGCCTGGGAATTTCAAAGCGTAATGTAATTATGTAGTGTGACCAGAGCTGGTGTTTTGGCCGTGAACGTCGGAATTGTCTTGTGAACAAAAGTTCATAAACGAAATGGTTTAACAAGGAGTTCGCTTGGGCTGCATCTTGGAACGCAGTTTTTTTCTTAGTGTACTCTTTGAAAAATAGTGAATATCACAACGTTACAATAAAGCAAAGTGCTCTGCGATGATAACCGAATATTTTGGTCCCCAAAATAAAAGAATTGGACATGGTTGACATGTGGTTTCAACAAGGCGGTGCCACATGGCTCGCGAAACCATGGACCAATTGAGAAGCGAGTTTGGTGAGCAATTAATCTGACATTTTTGGATGACCCCAACTAGATTACTTTTGTGGGACTACGTGAAATCTCTCGAGTACAGGGACAAGTCAGCCACAATTACCTGCCGAAGAACTGGAGAAAGTATGGAGTGTACGGATGGGTTACCTAAGGCCCAGCCGCTGGCAACATATATTTGAAATATTCTTAGATCGGTAAATGGCAGGCATTGATGTATTTGCTCCAAATACTTATTTCATTCACTATGGCAAATTTTCATTTAAAGAAATTTTCAAAAAAACAAGATATTATGAAATTAGCCTTAAGATGAAAATGCCCGGAAAAGTTTGTATGGATATATTTTTTTTTTGGACTCCAATTTACTTGAAACTCGGAAGAGAGAAAGCTAAGAGTTATATGTATAAAACTAGAAAGTGGTCTTGTCCGAATAAAGTTTCACCACAACCTCTAGCTAGCGAATTTCCGAACGAACAGTGGTAAGAAATATCGCCAGTGCAGTGTAGATATCCCAACTGTTTAGATATTTCCAGCGACTTTCTTCAAATTCTTCGACCTAATCAATCTGTCGATCATGTCTTAGCAAGATTCGGTTTCACACGTCTCATTTCTCTTTGCGGTTTTTCTTCTGTGGCTTTGTTAGCTTATGCAACCCACTTGAGCTGTAACTTGATGCGTACCTTAGCCGGGATCCGAGCTTTCTCCATGCACCTCAACTCGTAGGCGATTTCATTTCCATTCCCAACCTCGCCATGGAACGTTGGCTAAATCATGTGGCTGTGGTAACTGGTGCCAGTTCAGGTATAGGAGCTGAGGTGGTACGCAAACTGGTGGCTTCGGGTGTGATTGTGGTTGGATTGGCGCGTCGTCTGGAACGGTTGGAGCAACTGCGACAAGAATTGCCCGAAGAGCAACGTCCACAATTGCATATCATGCAGTGCGATGTAACTGATCTGCAGTCGGTAAATGCCGCCTTTGATCACATACAAGCAGAGCTGGGCGGCGTCGATATACTCATTAACAATGCGGGCAAACTATCGGGTGGTCAGTTGCTGACCATGTCGCTGGATACGGTGCAGCAGGTGCTGCAGACGAATGTGATGGGCGTGGTCTATTGTACGCAGCGGGCGTATCAATCGTTGAGCTCGCGGCAGGTGCCCGGTCATGTGGTGCTCATCAACAGTGTAGTGGGTCATTATCTGTTCAATCCGTTGCCCGGTTGCCAACAGGAGCTCAATATGTATCCGGCCACCAAGCATGCCAGTAACAGCCATGACGGAATTGTTTCGCCAAGAGTTGAGGGATTTTAAGACGCAGATTAAGGTGACGGTGAGTTGAATGAGGAAGGGATAACTAATTCTTTTGTTGATTTTGGGCACTTTTTTTTTGTTGTAGAGCATCAGTCCCGGTTTGGTGGATACTGAACTGGTGCCACAGCAGTTCAAGTCGCTGCCCATGCTTAAAGCAGAGGATGTGGCCAATGCCATTATGTATGCACTGGCCACTCCAAGACATGTGCAGGTGCACGAACTGACCATCAAACCTATGGGCGAGCCGTTCTAGCATCCTCCATCAGCTGATCTAAGAGGCCAAAGCGATTTGCATTTTCCCCACAAATATCCATAAAGTGGGCGTGACAGCTCGTCGCCTCATTCACTGACAAAATTGCGTTTTTTATTTGAAAATAACTTTCGGTTGAGGCAAAGGGCGGATGGTTACTTCCGGCAGCAACATGCAAGAATGCCGAAAAATACGAAAATAAGTTAACATTAGCTTGACATGAAGCAAAAGAAAAAAGCGTCAGCTACAGCACAGGTGGCGTCCGCATCCGCATCCGCGCGTCTATCCTGAAACGGTGAAATAGAGTTGGAGGCGGTGTCTGTCAATATTGAAAAGCGTACGCATTTGACATAAAATGTAATATAGTCGCACACCACACACACACACACACACACAACAAACGAAGCACAGACGACAAAGAAGAAGACGACACAAGATTCTCCCTGGAAGAGAGATGCCACAAAAGTGCACGCAGAGAAATGGGGGTAAAGAGACAAAAAGTTTGTCTCACTTTAACTCTTTTTTTCGACCGATCATTCCTATAACAGCTATATGCTAAGGCATGCGTATGAAATACAAATGTTTCAAGAAAGACGATCATAAAATAATTCGTTGAAAATGTAAGGGTTTGCTCAGAGAAATAAAAAACGAATTCTGTATTTTTTCTTCTGGTTTTTTTAAGATGACATCTTCTCGAATCCAAACAATCGTTCTCGACTTTGAGCTTAATGGCAAGGTGCGGGGAGCAAAAAAACGGAGAGCGCGACCAACAACTGAGAACAATTCTCTCTCTCTCGCTCTCAGCATTGGCTGGTACTGGCACCGTCAATTTATAATACGACTTAGATCCCCCATTTACCAATATTGATATTCGATACAATACTTTATTCTAATTACTCGTTTTATAAACTCACACTCGATTCGAAGTATACTCAGTACTCGATACTAAGGATCCAATACTCATTACTCGATACTCAGCATTCCATACTCAGTACTCTATTCTAATTACTCGATACTTTCCCTCCCCCTGCACGACCACCGTCAAACGCAGAAGTCAAATTTTACTCCTACCAAAATCTTCCGTACCAATTTTAAGATGTTTTCATCAAAAAGGGTTTTCGCACGCTTAAACAAGATTTCCGACCAGTCTGAGTTCGCTTGAACTTCGTTTATTGTACTCATTTCACAACATTTTTTGGGTATAAAAACATATCATCATGTGTCAATTTCGTAACGATCATTTATTTATCGCCATGTCTTAAGTGTTGAACAGTGAAAAGGGATGTTTTTCTCTAAAATTTATTTTTTTTTTCCTTTTGTTTGGCGTATTTTAATTAAGCAAAGAAAAATTGTTTTTTTCCTTTTGAGCAATGCTAGTTGAGTGATTTCCAAAGCTAATCAATAGAAGTTACCTCTCGTGGAGAGCTTCGGGGTGCCTCAGTTGAAGACTTTGCTGTTCATTAATAGACGCAACTGAACCAGAATCGATGTGCCTCGGTTGAGGACTTTGTCGCTGCCTCGAATAAAAATTTTGTCGCTGCCTCGGATGAGGACTTTGGCGATCAGATTCAAAGACATGCGAGTAGAAGACACGACTGAACCAAGATCGGTTGATGTGCGGATGCGAGGGTCTGTCGCTAGACGTCGCATGTTGGCGACAGCCGTGTTAGTTACAGGACTGTGGGCGCAGGCACATTTGTTCGAGAGCTAGTGGATGGCTCAGGCTGGCAGTAAATGCCAAACAAAGAGCGTTCCGAGGATAAGCTGGCTATTAATATTTATTGTTTATTTACTTTTGAGAGAAACCAGCTCCGAGTGCTGGCTGCGCGTTCGCTTGTCATGCACAGATCAGAGATGATAGCTGTGTCATAGTGTGACCATAGTCGCCGGAGTAATCGATAGCCGTTCCTGGCTAGTGATGGCAAGTCCATAAAAATTCTTTTCCGCGCAGATTTCAGGGAAGAACGGGATGAAATTTAGACTGAACCACTGAACCGAACCGAAACCGCGGTTCATTTGGCTTCAGAAACGATGTAATAAACCGATCCAGTGCTTATTTCCGATTGGCTTGCATCCCTGGAATTATTAGAACACGAATATGTGCTTAAAATTCACAACTGATTCTAGTACATTGCTAATGAAGTGTTTGGGGGTTTGGGGTAGGGATTATTTCTGATCATAAGTTATACCTTATTTATGTTTAAAGGGGTCGCTGACCAATTGTATGCAAGCATTACTTGATTTCCTACCTTGTTGAAAAGAACAAATTAAAGAAGATGATCAATTTTATAGGCTAAAGCCAAGAACTTACTTTTTAAGTCCCGTCTTAGTACGAATCGTCATCACAAATTATTTGTGTCCTTCAAGGGATTATAAGAAGTACTTTGCTGAATGAAGTTATTTTTCTCAAATTATTTTTGGTTGTTTTTTCGAACCGTATGGTGTATTTTCCCAAACTGAACAGAAACCAGAACTTCTCTGTAACTGTAAACTAAAGTTTTAGTAGATTTTTTGATCATTATGAAGCAGAATTATGCTACTGTTGAGGTATGGTTCCGATATTTATATAGTTTTAGTATCGTGATTGATCTCTCTTCTCTTTTCTCTTGCAGTGCATTTTGTGTTTTGCATTTTGCATGTTGCATTTCATTTTTAGGTTTTAATTTTTTCCCTTTTCGTAGACAACAACGACACACATGGCGCATATGTATGTATATGCGCGCCGCACCAACTCAGCCAGACAACTTTTATGACTTTGCCACCAAGCGAAACTGGCGAGCGAGAAAGTAGCAGAGGAAGCGTGAAGCAGGCAACAGTAACGGTAATGGTGATGCTTAAGCTGATGGTAACAGCAAACTGCAACAGCAATGGGAACGAACGCGTCACGCCAAGTTGTCAATGTTGCACATAAACACGGTGTAGGGCAGGAGCAGGAGGAGACACCAGCTCGTTTACTTGTCTGTTTCACTGGCAGCTTCTTTATTTCTTGCCTGCAATACCCCGTATAGCTAGCTAATAATGTCGCGACTCCTGCTTGGCCCCCGGGAGAGGGAGAGCTCACTCAATGTGGAGTTGTCAGGCAGCCGGTTGTTAGATTTCTGCTTGCCTGTTTGATCTGTCAGGGAATGTCGAAGATGGGATATGGTGACAAGGGGCTTAAGTTTGAAGCATAAAGAAACTCATTAGGGCGGGAAAGAAATAAGTGTTTTTGTAGAGCATCCTGGTTTTCTCGAAGATTTTCTCTAGATTTTTAACCACCTAAGATGCAAATGCTTTCGGATTTGATTGGAAAAACAAAAATTCGGAAAAATGTATGAAATCTTTGAGTCGATAGAACGATCTATGTAATCTATATTGTTGACAACGGCCGCGCCTCAAATGGTTCATACGTTAGGTCCAATTTTGGCATACTCTATCCAACATATCGGCCGGCATGTTACGAAAAATTCTTCAATATTGTCTTCCACTGAGTCAACCGTTGTCAGCCCTAACATAGCCCCACACAAAATAGTCAAAAGGCCGGACCCAAAAGTGAAATAAACTATTCACCGCTTGATTTGTATCCTGTGGCGCCGTCTTGTTGAAACCACATGTCAGCCAAGTCCAGCTCTTACATTTTGAGCATAATGAAAAGATTGTAATCATCGCACGGTAGCGATTTTCGTTCCTGGCTTTGTCATCTCTAGAAAAATACGGTCCAATGATGCCACCAGTCCATAATCCACACCAAAAAGTGCATTTTTCGGGATGCATTGGCAGTTCTTGCAATGCTTTTGGCTGCTCATCACACCAAATACGGCAATTTCTTTATAGCTTCATCGCTGAACCCAATTTTCCAATTAAAAAAGTGCATCTTCATTCAAATTCGCCAGCGCCCATTCACCAAAAGTTATCCCTTTTGACTTGAAGTCTAGCAACAGCTGAGTTTTTAAAAGGTTTTATACCCAAATGGTGTGGAGTAACAGATTCCCATTTGCTGCGAACGGCGTCGAATTGATAAACAACGATCATTAGCAACACTGGCAGATACAGCTGTTATATTTTCCTCTGTCCGCACTCTACGTTTGCGTGTTGATGGTTTAATGTCCAATTATGTAAATTTAGTGCGAAACTTAGTCACAAGATTCCGAATAGCCGCCTCAGAAGGTCACCCAAACTGACCACAAAGTGGAAGAAGTGAACGATGCACTTTCTAAACCGAGCAGGAACTTTGTTAATAAAATTCAATAATCTGCAAGCGTTGTTCGTTTGTAAGTCGAAGACCAAACTGTACATGTTTGACAATAACATGTGACACGAATGCAGCTGAGTTGCCAAAAACCACTTTGGTGCAGCGTACAAGATAGTCATGGGGAAACTGCATAAGCAACCAATGCCTTCTGGCCACAACCAACTGGAAAGCCTTGTTCAGACACTTTTTCCGTCGCAGCTACCCGTAACAATGCCTGAGCCTAGCTACCAGGAAGAAGACGCTATCCTAACCAGCTCCAGTGAAGTCCTTTATGTACTGCAAGGAGTTAAAAATGATAAGACAACAGGCTTAGTGCCTTTAAGCGATCATCACAGCTCACCACAATGAGTTTGTAGAGCTTTTCAACAAATGCATTACAGAGCGGATTGTACCACGGATATGGAAACGGCAGCACCTAGTGCTCATACCGAAACCATCAGAGTAGCTTGAGAACCTCTCATTGTACAGACCCCTGACAAGATATTCGAAAGAAAATCCCTTTCAACTAATTGCAAGCTGCTTTAAGGACCCGGTGCTGCTGTAGAGTTATGATCGACAGCACCACCATATGGGCACTGTGCTAGGTTCTACACTTTGGAACGTCATGTACGAAAAAGTTCTGAGTGACTGTGGCAAAACAATTGGGTGTGGCCACAGAAAGATGCAGTCTCGCAGTTCGACCAAATTATGGAGTGGTTAACTGCAAATGGGTTCACGCTAGCAGAGCACAAAACAGAAGTCGTCCTAATAAGTAGCAGAAAAGAAGTTGAAACGGCAGCGGTACGTGTCGGCTTCATCACGATCGAATCACAGCCAGCAAGTACAAATACCAGCTTCAGTACCTGAGCGCGAAAGCTGCAAAGGCGACAACCGCTGTTTCAAGACCACTATTGAATGGAAATTTTTTCCATCTTTCTTAGTCTTTTCCCTCCTTTCTAATAGTCTTACTCTCTGTCTTCTTCCTACTGACTCTAATAAAAAGAAGAAGTAAACATACTAATCTAGTAGGCCTGCATTTTATCATGCTTTGTCTAAGAATTTGACAAGCTGCTTACATTTAAATCAAGCAAATCTAATATGCAAGCACACTCAAAAAGAAATACTAGATTGTTGATGTGTGCTCACAAAAACGTGAATAACTTCTTCAAATGGTAACCAAATTCATTGGGACATTTGTTTAATGGAGAAATAAATGGACTTTTATAACAAATCTTAAGAAAAAATCACATAAATTTAAATTAGTAGCTAAACCAGTGGTGGCCTAAGTAGAGATATCAGGAAAAGTACTGAGCCTCAATTCTCAGCCATCGATTTAACTCTATCATACCTTAGATTCCTTTAGCCGCTATTGGAAGGTTGTAAGCAATCAGAAGGTCTAGGTGCGAGTTCTTCACTTGAAATATAATATAACTCCAATGCATCTGTCTTACCTGATTCACCATCAACAAGTGGATGACTGCAAATTCCTACCATATCAAAGAAGTAAAACACACTTTAATTTAGGTAGGCTTTTTGCCAATTGCTGATGTCAGTGTAGGTTTTAATTGTGTAAATTGAATCAAACTTGTGTGTCTTAAAAGGAAATTGTGTCACTTGTTACCATTGTGTGCTTAATTTGGTAGTGTTTTGTGTGTAAGTGAGTGTGGCTCTTCAGTTGCTCCATTTCGTCATATTAGTAGAAGGGTGGCTCCGGGTACAAGGTCCTGGGAAACTTCCTATTCAAATGATATATGCAGCAAATGCATAAAAACTGCGGCTTGCCGTCGTCTTTTGCCCACTGCGAGTCAAAGGTAAAACTCATTTAAGAGGGGGTTATATGAAGAAACCAAACCAATTTACCTCTTGCCGCATAACGTGTACAAGGCGCGGCATAAATGGATGCCCACGGTGTTTCTGGGGATCGGGAAATATTGGATAAATGGCTAACAGGTCCCTGGGAATTTCAAACCAAGCATGAGAAACGTTACAGTTGCGGCAAGTCTCGAAGGTATATTTGCTTTTTGGGGCACTCATTTTGAAAGAAATTAAACTTGATTTTGGAAATATTTAGTTGTTGTTTCAACGACGAAACTGAAGTTGTACTAGACGAACTCTAGGTAAACATACTTATTGAGAAGGAAGTCAAAGTCAAAGCCTGTTTTGTTACCTAAGAAGATGTTTCGATCCACCATTTCAATTAGTTAAATTTTTATGATCGGCCTCCAATGGTCGGCCAGTTTTAGCCATTTGCTTTTATTGTTGTTTAGCCTTTAATTTGGTCTTGAACTTAAATTCCTTTGCGCTTCTGTGAGTCAACTCCTAACCTCAACAGGTGGTTCACTTGCAATCCCCTTAACATTTTGAGGAAAATGTTGCTAGACTTGGGTATATAATGGTGAGCCAGGAAATCGCAGCAATCTCAAAATAAGTTGAATGGCAAGCGACGTCGACGACGACAACGATGAAGATGCCTCAGGCGATCTAACCCCACACACACACACACAGAGCGAGCGAGTGCGCTTGGTTGCCCTAAGCTATGCCATGCAAAACATTTCCCCTATCCGCCGCCACCTCCTTCAAGTTGTGGGTATCAAGATGCCTTCCAAAGCTGTTTAATTAGATTTTCGCTCGAGATGTGCGCCGCGTGATTGAGTCGCAGCTGAGCAGAGCTGAGCGGGCCCAATTGAAGTTTTTAATTAAAAGGCAGCTTGCGGATTGGGCAATCAAATGCATTTGCCGCACCTGCTCCAGCCTCAGCTCCAGCGTCTGCTTATTAAAAACTGTCAGCGTGATTATGTTAATTAGCCGCGGTAAATCAATCAGACGCTGACCCAAACAAAACCGCCCTTCAATTTCAATGCAAATTTCAAGCTGCCTCTCAGTCCCCTCCCCCTGGTTGATTTTAAATGAACTTTCAGTTGGATTCACCTTTCTATTTTCCTGCTCTCTCACCCAATTAAGGGAATGACCCTGTAGTTACATTTTTAACAACAAATTAGAAACTGCCCATTAGCACCTTGGGGTCCTTTCAACGGCAAAAGAGAAAAAAGGGGGAAAGTTCAAGTGTTGCCTGCAAAATAAATTTCCAGCCCCAACCACTTGCAGCCGTGACCGTGGAGCCGACACGCTGATGAGGAAACGGAAATGGAACATGAACGGAAGTGCCGAGCAACGCCACAACCATCCGTGTTTCTACTTGGACTCCATTCAACTTTCTGCTCGATTTCAAGTTGGAAGGTCAAGTGGCGGAGCGAAGAGACGGAGGAGGGAGAGTGAAATCCGCTTGACCAGCAATTCATTCAAAAATTCTGCAACGTACAAGATTTGTGATGGAACGTCTGTAAATAAGCAAAAAGCAAATGTCAATACTTGCCCCAATCAGCTTTAAAGAAAGTTATCAAAGAGGTCAAGGTGCTAGAGTTGGTTACGTGTGGGTCAAAGAGATTTTTGGTTGGTACTTCGAGCCGGACTAGTTTACTTTCCATGCCTGAACTGGAACTAGAGCTCCTCTATTTAGAAAAGGATTCAGTTCGATAAGAAAAACTTTACATTTTTGCTTTAAGAAACATTTTTGGTATTTTTCTCATATAAATTTTATGCTCCTTCGAGCCGGACTATAAGAAAGTCTTTAAGTTTTTGCTTTAAGAAGCATTTTTGGTAACTTTCTCATAATAATAGTTGGTCCTTCGAGCCGGACTATTAGAAAGTCTTTAAGATTTTGCTTTAAGCTATGTACTCAGACAAGCTAAATCGATTTAGCTGGGGTCAACTCCCTATAAAAAAAAGCTAGCTAAACGGTTGCTAAAACTTTTAGCTTGCCTCTTAGCTTGAGCTGGTCTCAGAGAAGCTAAATGCCTGAGCTCATACCCAGCGAAAAACGCGTGGCACCGCAACCTTGACCGGCTAAAAGCTGATAGCTATAGCTATAGGTTTAGCTGGGTAGAAGCAAAAAAATGGTTTGCAATTATTTAGCTTAGGGCAACCAAGCGCACTCGCTCGCTCTGTGTGTGTGTGTGTGGGGTTAGATCGCCTGAGGCATCTTCATCGTTGTCGTCGTCGACGTCGCTTGCCATTCAACTTATTTTGAGATTGCTGCGATTTCCTGGCTCACCATTATATACCCAAGTCTAGCAACATTTTCCTCAAAATGTTAAGGGGATTGCAAGTGAACCACCTGTTGAGGTTAGGAGTTGACTCACAGAAGCGCAAAGGAATTTAAGTTCAAGACCAAATTAAAGGCTAAGCAACGATAAAAGCAAATGGCTAAAACTGGCCGACCATTGGAGGCGGATGATAAAAATTGAACTAATTGAAATGGTGGATCGAAACATCTTCTTATGTACAAAAACAGGCTTTGACTTTGACTTCCTTCTCAATAAGTATGTTTACCTAGAGTTCGTCTAGTACAACTTCAGTTTCGTCGTTGAAACAACAACTAAATATTTCCAAAATCAAGTTTAATTTCTTTCAAAATGAGTGCCCCAAAAAGCAAATATACCTTCGAGACTTGCCGCAACTGTAACGTTTCTCATGCTTGGTTTGAAATTCCCAGGGACCTGTTAGCCATTTATCCAATATTTCCCGATCCCCAGAAACACCGTGGGCATCCATTTATGCCGCGCCTTGTACACGTTATGCGGCAAGAGGTAAATTGGTTTGGTTTCTTCATATAACCCCCTCTTAAAAGAGTTTTACCTTTGACTCGCAGTGGGCAAAAGACGACGGCAAGCCGCAGTTTTTATGCATTTGCTGCATATATCATTTGAATAGGAAGTTTCCCAGGACCTTGTACCCGGAGCCACCCTTCAACTAATATGACGAAATGGAGCAACTGAAGAGCCACACTCACTTACACACAAAACACTACCAAATTAAGCACACAATGGTAACAAGTGACACAATTTCCTTTTAAGACACACAAGTTTGATTCAATTTACACAATTAAAACCTACACTGACATCAGCAATTGGCAAAAAGCCTACCTAAATTAAAGTGTGTTTTACTTCTTTGATGTGGTAGGAATTTGCAGTCATCCACTTGTTGATGGTGAATCAGGTAAGAGAGATGCATTGGAGTTATATTATATTTCAAGTGAAGAACTCGCACCTAGACCTTTCAATAGCGGCTAAAGGAATCTAAGGTATGATAGAGAATTAAGGCTCAGTTCTTTTCCTGATATCTCTACTTAGACCACCACTGGTTTAGCTACTAATTTAAATTTATGTGATTTTTTCTTAAGATTTGTTATAAAAGTCCATTTATTTCTCCGTTAAACAAATGTCCCAATGAATTTGGTTACCATTTGAAGAAGTTACTCACGTTTTTGTGAGCACACATCAACAATCTAGTATTTCTTTTTGAGTGTGCTTACATAGAAGATTTGCTTGATTTAAATGTAAGCAGCTTGTCAAATTCTTAGACAAAGCATGATAAAGTGCAGGCCTACTAGATTAGTATGTTTACTTCTTCTTTTTATTAGAGTCAGTAGGAAGAAGACAGAGAGTAAGACTATTAGAAAGAAGGGAAAAGACTAAGAAAGATGGAAAACTTTTCATTCAATAGTGGTCTTGAAACAGCGGTTGTCGCCTGCAGCTGAGACCATATTCCTGGCATGTGGGGATGCCGGCAACGTTCCAATGGCTCCTGAAAAAATGGGTATATAACAACCGGAAAGCTAGGAATATTAATCCATGCATGAAATAGTCCACAGTTCTTGCAACGCTTGTGGGTATGGTCGCCACTTGGATCGCTCATTTTGAGTCAAAAGTAAAGTTTATACAACGGAAACAGAAAACGAAATAAAATTTTACAAGCCGTACTTAAAGAATACACTTGGAAAGTCAAAGTCAAAGCCTAGTTTTGAAAGCAAAAAGGATTTTCCGATCGAGATGAGATATACAGCCCTGCTCCCACGATTTGAAGACCAAATGTGATCCAAAAATTGGTTTCAAATGGCAAAACGTTTGCGAAAGTGAATATGGGAGCAGGGCTGATAGTCATTGAATACGATCGGCTCCAACATATGTATTAGCTATCACAAAAGTGGCATTCATTTAAGCTACCGTTTTCGCATTCGCCAAAGTTTTGCGATTTTCGATATTCAGTTTCAAATCGCAAAACTTTTGCGAATGCAAAAATGAGAGCCTGGCTCTGATAGTTTCAGTGCAAGCAGTGCAAGTTGTTATAAACAAAGCAGTTGACGTCTCTCTCTCTCTCTCTCTCCTCGATCTCTTTCGTGCAGGCTTAACTTGCACAATTTCCGCTTGGCTTCCTTTTGGCATGCCGCTAGCTTTCTCCCCAAGCCGTCAACTAATTATAAAGTTGAGAGCGGAAACATTTACAAAACATTTAGCGAAAAATGCACATTTGCCCAAAAACGTGTGCGGACTGTGTAATAAGCGGAGTTTCGCCAACTTGCTAACGAAATCAAAAGGCCAATTCGCAGACTCCGTCCGTTGCCGCCAGCATGCAAATGCCGGCCCCGGCCAGACCACAAACGAGCCTGAGCCTGAGCCGTCTACTGCCTCGGCCGGCGTCACACGTCGCTCTCTTGTGCTGAATGTGTGTGTGTGTGTGTGTGTGTTAAAAAGACAAGAGGCAGGCCACAACTTCATTTTGGGCAACGAAACGGGCAGATAATAAATGTCAAGCTTGGTGAGACGTGGCCAATGTGGCTTATGGGCTTGAAACTTTATTTTTTTTTAAAAACTTCATGCATGGCGAACTACGTAATCGTAATCTGTGCATACGCGTGCTCTAGCCGTCGAGAGAGAGAGAGAGAGAGAAAAAGAGCTTGACCAGTGTTGGTAAAGGATAAAGCAATAAAGCTATCGATAGTTCGATATACTCGTTATTAGAGATGGTAGCTAATATTTAGGCTCGTATGAGATTATGATTGCAAGGGATTCAAAGAATCCCTTTTACACGATTGACTTGAAATTATGCCACTATTCTATTCCCTATAGTATATGGGCATTCAAAAAAGTCAAAAAACTGATCTTTATTTTGGCAATAGGCTTAACTTAAAACTCTAAATTAGCCCTATAGTTGGTGCTTAGGCTGATATTGGGAAACTTTTCAAGATAAAAACTTAAAGCAAATGCTTTGCAAATGCAAGGGACAAATACAGAAGTGCTCTTCTCAGTCAACAATTCAAACGCCGATATATTTCAATATGATTAATTTTAGAATGTTGTGGATTGATGTCTCTGTAAAATAGTTTTAATATTACCCGAAAATGATTTATACTTTTTTCAAAACTTCATTTTAAGCACTTTCGCACGGGACATGTCACACGGTGTAAGGAAGCTCCTAGGCCGGGAGCTTCCTTCTAGGGTCCTTCTACAAAAAATTTGTAAAGATGGTCTGAGACACCTAAGGATTACGGCTCTTGGGATATGAATCAACAAGTTATGTAGTCAAGAAAGGGAATGTACGTTCTCGCTCAGGCGGGAAGGTATCCTCGTCTCCGATATCTCTCGCGTACGGGACATGCTGGGGTTGGGAATAGAAAGATACCTGCAGGGGGAAGTGATCCTTGCCTGCAAATAGGGTAGGTTGTTGAGGAGAAGTGAGAGTGGGAAGGAATCCTCTACTCTCAAAAGGATAAAGTGAAAGGAAGTGGGATACTCCAAACGTGAAATGATCCACGCCTTAAAGCAATTAGCTACTAAGGTTAAGCGGGAAGTGATACACGACTCGCAGAAACGTACAGAGAGAAAAGGCAGAGGACTGAAGCGGGAAGTGATCCATGACTCCAAGAAAGACAGGGAAGAAAGTAACACCCAAGGAAGAGGAAAAGGAGGAAGGTGACCAAAGCGAAATGTGATTAACGTCTTCCGCTACTTGGCTATGGGGCTTGGAGAGGGAAGTGATCCTCGTCTCCGGTTGGAATGGAAGCTTAAAGGGGCTTAGCCAAGAAAAAAATAGAGGAAAGTTAACTTCGGCTCGGCCGAAGTTTTGTATACCCTTGCAGTTTGTTTTCCTAAATAAGACTACTTTTCGGACGTTACTTTTCTATGAGAGCTATACTACACTCGATCAATGAATAGACCGTACAGTTATGTTTTATATCAGATGTCCCTTTTGCACCGAAAAGCTGGACGGTCATGTGGTAATTTAGTGCGATAGGCTGTGCAAACAATGTTTTACGTAAATTATCCATTTTTCAAATATAAGGGTGTCGGTAAAATGTAACAGCTGAGGAGAGAGGCTATATATGGGCGTTCGAGAGGGCAACTGCACCAGACAAATAGCAGAAAAACGGAAGCGGTGTGCGTTCCTTCCACAAATTGTGGGAAATATGAAAACTAATAGACAAACAGTCAGGGAAAAACGAAGCGAGAGGCGTCCTCTTGTTACCGGCTGGGAGTCGCGTGTTCTACCGTACGCCGGTGATTAGAAGGCAAGAATCTTAAAGATTAAAATAAAAAAAAGATTCGTAGAGAGTCGTCTGATTTTGCTCGGTTAACAGAAGACAGGTAAATCGTTTGGACGATAACGCTTCAATTTGTGGACCGATGGTGATTTTACCATGACAAAGGACAGGAAGAAACTTGACAGGTCGGGAGGGGGGATGGGTGGCCTTCAGGAGGAGTTTGTTTCTTCCAAAGAAGCCACGCCGGAACTCTCAAAGGCAGTCATGTAATTTGGGGCGATACCTGGATTTTCAGAAGAAATGCCCAATACAACTGCCGAGTAGAAAGAAGTGGATGGCGATCAATGTTCCCTTATATGGCAGCTATATGCTATAGTCATCCGATTTCGACCAAACTTAGTGAAATCATGGGAAAGGATAGTTAACTAAGAAATACGAACTTTGGAGGCGTTTCCATTAAAAACAAAAAAGTTTTTCTCACTAAAACTAGTTTTTTGACCGATCGTTCCTATGGCAGCTATATGCTATAGTCATCCGATCCGGCCGGTTCCGACAAATGTGCAGCGTATATGTACCAGAAGACTTCGTGCAAAGTTTGGTGAGGATAGCTTTAAAACTGACGGAGGAGATAGCAAGAAACAGACAGACGGGCAGACGGACAGGGCTAAATCAACTCAGCTCGTCATGCTGATCAAGAATATATATACTTTATGTGGTCGGAGATGCTTCCTTCAATGCGTTACAAACATCCGCACAATTTTATAATACCCTCTGCAAGGGTATAAAAACTTTTTTGTTCTCAATGGAAGCTGCAAGGCTATACAAAACTTTCCCCTATTTTTCTCATAAAAACACACAATTTCGAAAGATCGCTTCTATAGGAGCTATAAAATATAGTATTCAGATGTTGATCAATTTTTACAAAAACGTTAGATAGCACATAATCGGGGGTGTTTCAGAAATCTCTAGAGATTTTCCTATAAACGATTTCATTTCGAACTACAACTGCTTGCCTTTACGTGTGAAGTGTCTCTATAATGCAAGGCTACTAGATTAGATGAGAAAAGTTGAGAGATTTGAAACCGTTTCCTCAGCGCCAAGTAGATTTAAAGCGTACGATTTTCCTTCCCTATAATCTAGTAGGCGAAATTATTCTTAACATTTTACATGTAAACTCCTCCAAGTGTAGTTAAAAATCCAATCGTTTATGCGAAAATCTCCAGAGATTTCAGGGACACCTCCAATATTTATTAATGCTGAGTTGGAAAACTCTTGCAATGAAAAACAGATGCGAGAGATCGTTTCCGACTTTGTCCAAATTTCTCCAAGATATTTGACTGCACATAATATTCATTTATGCCGAGTTTGACAACTCTGACGGCTCTGAAGCAAAAAAGCTTGTCCTTATAAATTCGATTTTCAAACGATTGTTCGAGAAACACGTGAAGTTCACTTCAATATATCAACTTCACCGATACAAACGTGTTCTCGAAGTCTTAAAAAAGTACATGAATATTATCCAAATTCATTAAAAAAGAACATATATTCATTTATTCCAAATTATTCTATTGTATTGACACGCACAAGAATGGATCAATATAAAGTGCCCAAGATTGTAAATCGAAACGTACTAAAAGTCTCTCGGTGTTCTGCAGTCAGAGCCACTAGAAAACCGTATCAGTCTTTAATAAAACTCTCACAAATAAACAACATTATCACGTCAACATGAAAAATTTCAAATTTGTTGAACGAAATAAAAAAATAAAAAAAATAAGTGGATGCTTTCGCGTCCTATGTCTCTGCTTTAGAGCGACTACAAAATAAATTAGGAGAAAAATAAAAAAACACGTCTGTTCAGCTGAACGAAATAAAAGTAAATGAGATTTCCAACTCGAAGCGATGCCTGCCTGCCCCATAATGACAGATGAGGCAGGGCCAACTGCCAGTGTTGCATAACACATTTTAATGGTATTGAATGTTTACTAAAATATGGCAAAAAAAAAAAATGGATAATAATACCAAATAAAAGTGCTGCTTAATTGGGTGAAACTTTATCTCCAGGAATTGTGCAGACATTTATGGAAATGCCCAGTGGAGGGCGGGCGGTTATTGAAGGTAAATGTGTTAGCTTCTCTTCAATTACACACGACTATCTGTTGCTAGAGATGGAACTTTCTTGAGATGGACTTTTTCAGAGATGGACCAACAACAACAGTCGAAAAATATCGCGAATTTAGCGCGTCGATTTTAGAGACTATAAGAAATAGAGCCACAAATTTTTGCATTTAGGTAGGTGTATACCACACGCTTAATGAGTTTGTTTCAGAAGTGAAAAATTAGTTTCTCGGTATTGTTTGGTTTATTTTTTGATAATCGGCCAAAAAATTGCCTCGATACTTGGGTTTTTGGTTCTTAGGTACCAAAAATTAAGATTTGTATAACTTCTAGGGAAAAATGATGTTTTGTTGGGGATTTGCAATTAGCTTTTTTCATGACAGTTCCAAAGAAAGTACGAAGTAGTTATATATTTTCCTACAAGTCCCAAGCGTTTTTCCTTAATACTCAACCATTTCCCCTTTGCCATCTCTAAAGCATGTGACACCGTCCAAGTCATTCATGGGACATTGCCTCGAAATTGTCGTAGCGAAAGCGCTGACAATACAGTGAAGAGACATTACATTCTTCTCTATGGACATTGGTACATGTTATGCAATAAATACTGTCGTTTTATAATAATCTAATGGCACTGCAAGGAGCCAGCCAGCCCGGGTACATGGAACACTGACTGGGGTGGAGTTGGCCGGAGTTGGACATCAAAGGCGAGAGGGAGAGAGGGAGTGTGAGAGAGAGAGAGACTAATAAAAATGGCAACGAAATTATGCAATTAGTGGCGTAATATGAAGCACTTTACGGGCATTGTGGGTGTTCTCGTTAATAACAACTTGTGTGAGTGTGTGTGTGTGGGGGGGGGGGGGGAAGGACGATGGTTAGTTCGGGGACAAAGTGTTGACACTGAGCTGGTTGCACATAATAATAATAATAATAAAAATAATTACAAGTATCAACATAAATTTCTCCATTTATCATTTCGGCTTTTCTAGACAAGCGCAAAATTAAAAGGCCAAGCAGCAGTTGCCACATAGAAGCTTACATCTGGGTGGGTGTTTGAGTGTGTCGACAAGAGTTTTGCCTTTTTCTATATGCAGGTAACGCATAACCTTGGCGTCGCTTTCTTTTCCCTCTTCTTTGCATATATCTGAGGGGGGGGGGGGGGATTCGGGGAGTCTATGGCCACAGCCAGCAGCCACAGGCTACGGCCACAGCCGCAACATTGCAACAGCCAGCCACATCCAGGGGCATACCTCCGCCAGCCGCCATCCGCCGTCTCTCTACACATGTTCAGGGTTTGTGTGTTGCGTGTAAATAGTGTTGAGGCACAGGCCGCATAAATCCACGGCAAGAAAATTTGTGGCCAGAGAAAGAAAGGCCAGAAGATTGCATTTTATTGCAGTCGACGTCTTCAAAAGTAAAATACAGGAAAATCGGGAAAAAACCGACAAAGTACAGTTTGACTCGTATTGTCTATTGGGTAGTGCTACCTAAACCCAGAAAGGAAGATAACTTACTGGTTTGACAGCCATAACACTAGCCGCCAAAGTACAGTTTTAGAGTCCGCAGTTTGGTAAGTATTGCTCATGGAGAGTTCCTTACAAACCAGAGATCTGCAAGAGTACCTGTTTTCTTGACTCGAGTGTACTCGTGGTTAAGAGGGTCTTCTCATTGAGCAACTTTTTTTTTCGACTTTTTTTTTTTGCATTTATTTATAGCTTGGATATTCAAAAATATCCCCCCAAAAGGATTTTCGAAAACTCGAATTAGTTTAGGAGATATAGTCCTTTTAGTGACCCAATGTGACCTAAATTCCCAAGCAACTGCAAACTTAAAGCGCGTTTATCTCGAAACCACGTTTTTCGAACTGGCGGCCATGATATCTCCAGTTCAACTGAACCGATTTTCATGAAACAAAGTGGAATCGACGCAGAATTGTCACCATTCTCGGTGAACCTCGACCATAATTTTAAAAAATTTTTTACTATTTTTTTTTTTACACTAAACTACAAAAAAATCCCGAAATTGAAATTATTATTTTTTTGAATGGCCGCCATTTTGTCAAAAAAAATCACAAAATTAAGTTTGAGGTTCACCCGAGAATTACATCTATACTGATTATAACCCCGTTTTTTTTCATTTCGGACGCTCCGGAGACCCGGAATCGTGGCCGCCGGGACGACACCTTTTTTTTTCACCACCAACTTTGAAGTCTCATTACTTTTTTGAACAGCCCTCGTATCGAGGCAAAAAAATTTTTTATTTACTTTGAACCTTTTGTAATACAATAAATAAAAAAAGTTTTCAATTATTCTTTGCGTTTTCAAATAAGAATTTTTTTAAAAAGGGTCCAAAAAACGGGTTTTGAATGAGAAGACCCCACTTACGGTGAGCAAAGAGATAGAGAGAGCGAGTGCGGCTACCTTGTTAAGTATACCTTGCGCTCAATTTCGGCATGAGGTCGGCTCGTGTGCGTGTAAATAGCCGATTGCGCTCGGCCCCTGGGGGCTATGGAGGAACATTGCCGGAGTAAAGAGTACAACTGAACAAGTTGATTGAGCTACTTAAGCAAATTACAACCTGCAATCAGACCAACATTCATCTCTATCTCATCGGAACATAAATATGAAAGCCCGGACTTTGTGGTGTTCTTTGATTTGTAGTATTGTACCCCAATATTTCTCACGGTGTACAATTAATTCGCTGTTGGCAAAAAAATGTCATAACATGAAGAGTGATATTCCACGCTCCAATTACGAGCAGCCGTGCCACTGCCTGAGCCAAAAAGAAAAATGTGCAAGCAACTGTGTGTGGATGGGGGCAACCTCAATGCTCCGGCTTCCAGCTTCCAGCTCCCCCTCTCTCTCTCTCAGTGAGTGTGTGTGAGTGTGGGTGAGCATGCATTTGCGCTTATGCAACCAATGTCATCGTTATTTTTAACTTAATTTACATGCTTAACTAAAGTTGTCAGAAAATTATGTTGACGCATGCAGCTTTCAATTATGTTGCATACACAAGAGGACATCAACTCGTGTCAACGTCGTCGGTGGAGTCGTTGGGCAACATGTTCATTTCACATTTCGCATTTTCTATGCTTAATGTTAGATGAAATTTGTTCTGTGTGAAATGTGCACATCAAATTAGCTTCTAAAACAAGTTATGAGCAGAAAAAAGGTTTGAGTCTATTTGGGTGATCGGGAGGCAAGGACTTTTTGCAGAAGTTTTCAACTGAAATATGTTAGGCTTCGTGCGTTTCTAGGGTGATCGAGAGGCAAGTACTTACAATGCATGAATTCTTATTATTTTTTCCAAAAGTTTTCAACTTAAATACTTCTTTTTTTCAAAAGATTTTTCCTTAGTGCGTCTTTTGAACTAAAATGCTGAAACCTTGAGTCTATTTGGTTGATCGATGTACACAAAAACTTAAAGTTTCCACTGAAAAGTGTGCATCAAAAATGTTTGATTGAATGTTTGCCTTACTTTACTTTCTCGAGTCCCTGGGAAACAAATGAATTGCCATTACTTTGTGTAGCTAAATACTTTCCATTTCATTTGCACTCGCTGTGAATTCATCTTAATGTTCTTTTTTTGTTTATTCGAATCTTGCGAAAGCTGAACGCTACGCGACAATTAAATTTAATAGCAACGCAATTAACTCTTAATTTCTATTTTTGCCAACGTTTTTTTTTTTTTTTTTTTTGCCTCTGTTCTGGGGCAACCTGCTGACCCATTGTCTTTGTCTGACTGCGGAATGTGGACGTGTCCTGGCGCTAAGCGGCAAATATTTTAGTTGCTCTCTGGCAAAACAAGGCAAAAAAAAAAAAAGGCAGACTTACTCGTACAACTGCGACAGAGGTCATTTTATTAATTAACCAACAGGCAAAAGTTGCCTCTGTGTGGTCCTTTCGGGTCTCAGGCGTTGGCTAAAATGTGCGGCAAATTGCGTGAATTATTTCAGCTGCCCTAGGTTGTCCCTTGTTTGTCTGTGTGTGCGTGTGTGTGTGTGTGTGTGTGTGGAAGGTGTTGGGGCTACTACACCAAATTGAAATGAAATGCTTTGCCTCTCCCTTCCTACGACCCTTTGAATTACTTCATTAAATTTGCATATTAGGTGCGGATTTGGTTACCGTTGCCGCACTTTTTCAACTCAACTGACCCTTTTGGGTGTGTGTGTGTGTGTGTGTGTGTGTGTCAGACATACCTCACATATTTGTCTGTAATGTCTTTCAATTTTTTTGTCGTAAAGGGACGACATTTAGAATTTAAGTGTACATAGCACCAAAAGAGAGACAGCCTTTCTGTAGGACTTTTATTTCCCTTGAAAAAGTGAATGCGATATTTCAGCGTACAAAATCTGTTCGAACCGTTCAAAAAACTGTACTCATCGATTAACTATCGCTTGCTTAGGGTGAAAACGCCGTAATATCGATAAAACATTTTCGCTACTTAAGTCCACACAACAGTGTGGCCGTGTGGCTCAGCGTTTAGTGTGGGCGACCGCTGTGCAAGAGGTTGTGGGTTCGATCCCGCCTCGGAACATCTAATGAAAAGTATTTTCTTTGAATAAACTTACACTCGCGGCCACCCCTCACTGCTGTTGGCGCCAGCTTTGTAGTAAACAACAGAATGGATTCCCCGAAAAACGCTCATAAAAAAGGGTCAAAACTAGCAACTTTAAGCTCAAATTACTAAAAATCTCGACGTGATGGACAATTTCTGAAAACGCAGTCTTGCTTAGCACTCGAAAATGATCTAGAATCACTACCAACTTTTCAATATACTGGAAAAAGACGAATTTTGTTGCCTTGTGTAATGAATTTGATATTATTTCAATGATTGACACCGAATATATAATGTTGGCGAGATTGTGGAGTGCTTCCATGTCCACATATTTCAGCGTGCTCATGGGAAACAGGCGCCGAAATTCATCCCGCAGAGTCTGGAAATTCGTAGATTTTGTGCAGCTATAAATTTACATTTGTTTATAAATTGCAACTTTGAATATGTTTAGAAACGGTATGGAACCTTTTGGGAAAAGTATGTACCCCAAAACACAAAAAAAGTTCTTCAAAAAGAGCTTTCGGTGTGTGAGAAGCACGATTAATACTTTGGTAGCTTGGTTGCCTAGGCTGGCAAGGAAAGACACACCAATTCTTCTGGCCATACCACTGGACAAAAGGATTGCCTTTGCGTTATCCGCAGAATACCGAACAGTTGGAAGACGGTTCGGTATTTCAAAAACAATGGTCGGATCCAGTTTGAAGGACTTCTGCCGAGAAGTCATCATCCAGTTGGCAGATTAGTTTTTGCCACCAAACTACATGACACCGGAGAAGGTCGTTGAGTGTGTGCAGGGATTCCAAAAGTGCTTCGGTGTATGGGTGAGCCAAGTTTATTTTAGATTCCTAGAATGATTTTTCATCCTCTTCAATTTGTTGTCATTCACGCACTGAATCCGAATCTGGAGTTAAGAAAATTTTAAGTAGAACCGATTTCAAGATTATCCCAAATTATCGTTTTTAGCATTTTTGAAGAAGATCTTCTCACTTCCAACTTCTTGACCTCGAGCCAGCGAACTCGTTACTAATCAAACATTAGAAAGGTCGCCAGATAAATTGGAAAAAATTTATATGAGAGAAGGCACGCTCTCTTTTTTTGTAAACGAAACTGACAAAAGTATCATGTAACAACACATGCTTTTTGAATTCAGTTCTAAGCTCGCTAGAAAACTTCAAGCTTTCTCACTTAGAAACTTAAGCTCGAAGCTATGCAACGACAGCCATTAAGAATGGCTTTCTGTATGTGAGTCCAATTTTGCTTTCATTACGCTTTGCAGTTCCCAACTGTTTAAAGTTCTAGTTGCATGGAATTGGCTCAACGAGCAGGAGTCATTTAGCAAAAGGCCTTCTGATGATTGGATTGGATATCCAAGAAACAGCTGTAAAGGTTTGTCCACGCTCTTTTTGGTTTGTCAATGCATAAGTTGTTTATAGTTGTGAACAAACGCAACTTCTTGACCCCGAGCCAGCGAGCTCGTCACTAATTAAACATTAAAAAGGTCGCCAGATAAATTGGAAAAAACTTTGTAGAAATGTGGTAAATTATATAAACCAAAAATATGCCAATAAAAAGGACGTTTTCATTAAAAACAAAAGAGTTTTCCTCACTCGAACTCGTTTTTCGACCGATCGTTCCAAAGGGAGCTATATGCTATAGTCATCCGATTTCGACCAAACTTTGTAGAATTGTGTCAAAGTATATAAAATAAGTGTGTGCCAATGATAAGGACGTTTTCATTAAAAACAAAAAAAAATTTTCTCTCTATAACTAGTTTTTCGACCGATCATTCCTATGGGAGCTGTATGCTATTGTCATCCGATTTCGACCAAATTTTGTCGAATTGGATAAAAGTATATAAAATAAATACCATTCAAATGTGTTATGCAACACTGGCAGTTGGCCCTGCCTCATCTGTCATTATGGGGCAGGCAGGCATCGCTTCGAGTTGGAAATCTCATTTACTTTTATTTCGTTCAGCTGAACAGACGTGTTTTTTTATTTTTCTCCCAATTTATTTTGTAGTCGCTCTAAAGCAGAGACATAGGACGCGAAAGCATCCACTTATTTTTTTATTTTTTTATTTCGTTCAACAAATATGAAATTTTTCATGTGATAATGTTGACGTGACGGATAATGTTGTTTATTTGTGAGAGTTTTATTAAAGACTGATACAGTTTTCTAGTGGCTCTGAAGGATTCGACTTCGATATCCAAGTCCATTGGAATTGATTCAGTCTGACACTGGGTTTCCACCATTTTGGGTGACTGAACTGTCTTCTTAGTTGTCTCCTTCTACGGCTGCATCTGCAAGTATGATTTAGCTAATGCCAACACATCTGAACGGCAAGTCACGCAAGCGCAGTTTTTCTGTCTGGAACGAGTGTGGGCACGACTTGCGCGAACACCAGTACATGCCTGAGGACGACGATTAGATATCTTGGAGCGACATTGCTGTGGGAACTGGGATTGGCTTCGGGGGCTTAACCAAAAAGTTTGGTCGAAATCAGACTTCTATATAGTACAGATCCCATAGAAAAGTAAGGTCCAAAAGTAGTCTTTCGTTAGAAAAACTTTTTTGCTCCAATGGAAGCTGCAAAAGGGTATACAAAACTTTCCCTATTTTTCTCATAAAAACACAGAATTTCGAAAGATCGCTTCTATAGGTGCTATAAGATAAAGTATTCAGATGTTGATCAATTTTTACAAAAATGTTAGCACATAATCGTGGGTGTTCCAGAAATCTCTAAAGCTTTTCCTAAAAACGATTTCATTTCGAACTACAACTGCTTGCTGTAAGACCCCATGTAATCCATAATGTCCAAATAAGTATCTGTCTTCAATTGGTTTGTGGTTTTGTCTTTATTGGTGCGAGCGCACTCTGTGCCTCGATCTTTACTTGTTCACAAGCTTATGCATAATCATTATTACAAATTCTTAAGAGTGGGTTTACCCCTAAGGCTAAGAACTGCGCTGTCAGAGACGCTGGCAGCAGAGCATTCGGTATTGATATTTGTATATGTATATGTTGCGGCGCTCACGTCGCTAAGAGAGGGAGAGCGAGTTATGTGCGCATGGAAACAGTGACCGCGCTTAGCCATTATGCTGACTAGGCGCTTTGGCTGTCCAATGTGTATGTGGTCAAATTACTCCACTTGGTTTATGTAAACATTGCAGCAAAGTGCTACAATGTGTTTCAATATGTTTACAGTGTGCATTCGATAAGTGCGCATACTACATCTCCCTCCTTTTGAAAAATAACGTAATTCTATGAAGTTATTTTAGTATTCAGTATTTAATTCTTATATAGTGTTTATAAAATAAAGTGTATATTTTTTTTGTATGTAGTATATAAAATTGTTGGAATAAAATTTTTGTGTAATTATTATATGTATTATTTTTTTGTTCTTTTTTTTTTTTTAAATTCTGTTCTTCGTTTTTTTTTTTTTTTTGTATTGTTTCATATCATTACATTTGTTGGCTGATCAGACCACTTTTTATATATTTCAGATTTTTAGTTATTAAACATTTTAACCTGTCCTTATGTACTTTCTGTTTTTTCTGTTTGCTATCTCTAATTAAAATATTATCATTATCTTCTACTTTTTCTACTGTAAAGGGTCCTAGATACGTAGGATCTAACTTATGACCTGTTTTCGTTTTTTAGCAAAACTTTATCTCCTACTGATATATCTACGTTCCTTACTAATTTATCGTAGATTTCTTTATTTTTCTCTTATGTTCTTCTAACATTATTCTAGCTCTTTTATAGGCTACTTCTAATCTATATTTGCTTTCTTTAGCGTAATCATCTATATTATATATAGGTTCTATATTATTTATGCTATTAAAATGTTTTGGCAAATTATTTGTTTTACCAAAGACGAGTTCATATGGACAATAATTGTGTGCCATAGATGGTGTCGTGTTGAAACAGTATACGAAATATTGAAGCCATACGTCCCAATCAGTTTTATCAACCGATATATATGAACGTATGTATTCGTTAAAAGTTCGGTGGCTTCTTTCGACTGTTCCAACTGTCTGGTGGTGGTGTGCAGTTGATGTTATATTGTTTATTTTTAGGTATTTGCACAAATCATTAATTATTGAATTTTTATATTCTGTTCCCATGTCCGTAATGAACGTCTTCATCGGACCGTACTTCAGAATAAATGATTCAAATATTGCCTTAGCAACAGTACTTGCATTTTTATTTGGAATTGGAATCGCAACTAAATATTTAGTCAAGTCACATATTAAGGTGACTGCGTATTCGTTTCCATTATCTGACTTGGGTAGCGGACCAATAGTGTCTACTATAACCCTGTCGAAAATATTTACTGGTGTTTCAGTAATTGTTAAAGGAGTTTTTATATTTGTTGTCACTTTTGATTTTTGACATTTTTGACATTTCCGTATGTACTCAGTAATATCTCGAGTCATGCCTTTCCAAAAATAATGTCTTTTGACCTTGGCCAAGGTTTTTGCAATGCCAGTGTGACCTCCTTGTATTGGATCATCATGTAATGTAGACAATATAGCTTCTTTTTCTTTTTCATTTTCTATTAGGGTCACCGGGTTGAGTAGCGCTACTCTCAATGATTTTAGTGTTTTATTGCCCATTTGTTTAAAATTATCAATTGAAACTTGTTCAAAGATATTTTCCCACGGTGCCAGTTTGAGTTGGCTGATTTGATGTATACCGGCCTGCATTTCAAGCCTTTGGAAGAACTGACCTAAGTCTAGAATTCCATTAGTATATAAATCGCTAACATCATATCTTGCATTAATTTTTTCCATGTTTGAAAAACATAGCATATTTTTTACATGCAAGGTCACTACTTTTCGTACTTCGTCATTGTTGATGACTTCATATACGTTGGGCTTTGAAGCTTTTTCTATAGATTGCCTAGGCAATTCTATTTCTTTTTCTTTTTCTCCTGCGCAGGATTTTTGTCTACTTTGGTATCTTGTAGTGACTTTCATTAAATTTCTGTTGATTGCTTGTAGCTCTGTGATGGTTATTCTTGATAACGCATCAGCTACAAAATTGTCTTTTCCCTTTAGATATTCAACTGTAAAATTATATTCCTCTAATTCAAGCCGCATTCGTGTGAGCTTAGAGCTTGGATTTATCATTGAAAATAGGTACGTAAGTGCTCTGTGATCTGTTTTGACAGTGAAGTGTCTGCCATAAATGTATGGTCTAAAATGAGTTATTGCCCAATGAATTGCTGCCAATTCTTGTTCTGTTGTGCTTTTATTACTTTCACCCTTAGTAAACGCTCTTGATGCATACGCAACTGGGAGTTGGAGTCCATTTTTGTTTTGAGTTAAAACTGCTCCACAAGCTTGTTTACTTGCATCTGTTATTATGCAAAACTCTTTGGTGAAATCTGGGTATTGTAATAAGTTTGGATTTATTAGTGCCGATTTGAGATGTTCAAAGGCATGCTGGCAATCAGCTGTCCATTCGAATTTAACATCTTTTTTTACATAATCTTGTTATGTGGCGAGAATATTCGGCAAAGTTTTGGATAAAAGTCTAAGTAATTGCAAAATGCAACGAATCGTCAGCGCTGTCCCATAGGGGACTGGGTAATTTTTGATGACGTCGTATTTGTCATCTGGCAAGATTCTATCTGTGCACTTTGTGTCCCAAAAGTGACTTCGTGCATGAAAAATGAACATTTTCAGGATGTAACTAGGTTGTATTCTACATTTCTAAAAACATCGGTTAAGTTTTTAAGCATATGTTTTCAGAACAAATAATGACTATTAAATCATCCATATAAAGAAAAGCGAGATGGTTCTAGCGAGAATGCAATAGTCATCATTCTCGAATGAATTTGGTGCTATTTTTAGACCAAATGGTGACGCGTGAAGCGATATGAACCATTGTTTGTTGAAAAAGACGTTATATCTCTTGAACTTTTTCAAGTTCAATTTGATGAAAAACAGACATAAGTCAGCATGAAAAAATATTTCGCCTTCCAGGATAAAATATCATCAATTCTAGGTAATGGAAATTTATCAGACAACAGTTTTTTATTAATCTGACGATAGTCAATTACTAATCGCCATTTTTTCTTTTCAGAACCGGGAAGAGATTTTTTCGGAACTAACAAAAGTGGGCTGTTATACGGTGACACAGACGGTTCGACTATTTTGTTGTCGATTAATTTTTGTACCTGTTCTTGTATTTCGTCTATCTGACTATGAGGATTTCTGTAATTTTTTATGTATACTGGTTCATCATCATTCAATCTTAGTTTTTGTTTGTAGAAATTGTTTGTTGTTATTGATTCGGTTTCAAGTCCGAATACATCACTATATTCAGTGCATAAATCTGTTAGTTGTGACTTGAATTGTGGTGGAAAGTTTTTGTTAATTGAGATATGACAGTTTTTGTTCTTTCATCGGAATTAGTTTGAACTATATCGTAGTTCGAAAGTGATTCATATTGCAAATTTTTTATATTCACTATTTGATCTGTACTGGTTGTATTTAGTAATCGGACAAATGCATTTTTGGTTGTAGCAATAGTATTTGCAACATAAATGCCAGTTTGAATTTTTGGTTGGGAATTAATACGCTATCTTCATTTGAGGATATATGTATTTTTCGGATTACTTGAGATCTTGCTGGTAGAATTATTGAGTTGTTACCAGAACTGTATGTTATTGGAACATAAATTGAGAATTACAAGTTATTTGGTCTCATTATAAGCCAGTCTTCTGTTGGCTTGAAGTCTAATTGACAATTGAATTTCTTTATGAAATCGATGCCTATTATTCCATCACATGGTATTGGAAAATGTAAGTCTACTATATGAAAATCGTGTGGAATTATGTATTTGTCTGTCTGTATCTCGAGTGGAGTTAATCCTTTGGATTGAATTAGTTCTTGGCCTATGCCTTGAATACTAATTTTATTGTTTTCCTGAATATCATGAAAGATATCAGAATTTTCTTTAAAAAGAGAAATGTCTGCACCTGTGTCTATTAAAAAGACAAGTTTTTTATTTGTTTCTACATTAGTAAAATTTACGAATATGTTCTGGCTAAGATTGATGGTGTGAACCTTATGGTTTTTTACTGTTGTGCATCTAAAGGTTGTTGGGAGTTTCCCGAGTTATTCTGGGCTACTCTAACATTGCTTCGGTTATTATTATTTTGGCCTCTATTGGAATTATTATTATTTCCATTGGCATTGCCTCGGCCTCCACGGTAATTGTTGTTACCGTTGTTATTGTAATTATTTCTGTTTTGGTAGCTGCCATTGCCTCTACCACGATAATTTCCTCTATAGTTGTTTCCTCTATAGTTATTACCACGGTAGTTATTACCACGGTAGCTGTTACCTCTTTGGGAATACATTACTGTATTCACACTACCGGTAACTCTGGTACTGGTACGGATGTAGGCGCTGACGGCTGCATCCATTGTTGTACAGAAACCAGATTCTAAAATCGTTTTGACACTTTCATGATCGGTTTTCTTAATCATTGTGTCAATGGCCTCGCTTGTGCTGAGAGTGTCTGCATTTTCGGCGGGTATGCCTTGGTCTATATATGCTGATTCAAGAAGTTGTCGCAAATTTTCAACCTCATTTGTAAACTGGGTGGCTGTTTTACCTTTTTGGGTAAGTGTGCCATTTTTGCTTTTATGTTAAGGGTGTTTCACCGACTACTACGGTCTGTAGTTTTGTTATTATCCCTTCTATTGTAGTCTCATTTCGATCTTGTTAAGGGTTGTGCCAGTTATTTTAGATTTAATCACTTCAATTGCAAGTGCCTGTTATTTTCCTTAGTCAGGTTTACTATCCTTAGGGCGGTTAAGAATTTCAAGATGAATTTTTCTTTCCGTCAAAATCAGGTATTGTTTGGGCAATTTCCCTGATGTACCCTCTGGGTAGGTACTGCTTCTGCCATATTGATATATTTTGTCTCTTCCTCGTTTGAATTTGAGTCAGATTCTGTATCAATTTCTTCTGTTTTCTTCTGCTATTTCAGGTAATAATATTACTGCAGGAATTGTTAGATCGTGTAGATCTTTTTCTTTATATCTATGTTTTCGTTATCTTCATTATCTGATTCGTCGTCTTCGTTAAGACGTTTTCCTGATCTGTTACTTCTAATTCTTCCCTATGTTCTATGGTCAAAGGTGTGTTTAAGATAGTCGGGGCTGAAATATTTAAATCATACTTATCCCTGATTGTTATTAAATTCGATCGTAATCTAAGTAATAACTTTGATATTTTAGACCAGTTCGCCTGGCTTATATTATCTTTGTTTTCATGAACTAGTATTCTTGTCTCATTGAAGCATCTGACAGTATTTGAGCATGTTTATTTATTGTGTCTTTCTGTATAGCTCTATTTTGTCTTAAACATTTGTAAGACTTGTCAAAGGTATTTTTATTTTGTGGATTTGGGTTTTCAAATGCTCCCATTCCATTTAATTAAGCTCATTTCTCATTTTATATTGTCTATGTCCATTTGGTAATTATGTTTTCTTGAATTTTTTATTTTCTTTAGAAAATTTTTTTTTGAAAATTTTGTTTTGTATACCCTTGTAATAATCGTCGTTTCGAGCGAAAAAAATTTTTTTTTTTTTAGGGGGGGGGGGACTTATCTAAGTCATTAGCATGGCTTATGGGCGCTCTTTGGATATACATTTATTGTGGGTGCATCTTAATTTGTTATGCTTTAAAAAGATATAGGCAATACATTATAACAACGGGGGGGATTATTATCAAAAGTA